>JAPYZN010003232.1:0-17038 GCA_030522865.1 Psyttalia lounsburyi | reverse complement strand
CTGATCCAACTCTGGTATCCAGGGATGCGGGGTTCAAGCTTGGGAATACACTGGTTCGACTACCGGGACAAGCAAGGCTCAATCTTCGTGTACCAGGGCCTGGTAAACCAAGACTGTGCCTAGCTTGGTCCAGTTGTCAAAGCTTGGCACGGCCCGCCTGGGTAGGACCAATGAAATAAAGAAATAAAAATATCAAAATCAACAATATGTAAACCGGGACAATCATATGTGATCGGCCGAACGGCTTCGGTCGCGCAGTTTGTGTTCTAGGTAGCAATCTCTCGCAAAATGATACTACAAAATGGCCTTTAAATACCTCACATGATTTTATTTACCTCAATGACGACATCGTAATATTTTTCTGCGATTAATCCACGGCCGATCAAATATAAAAGAGAGATGAAATAACTCAATCATTTAATTTTCGCTCGTCAAACGAAGCCAACTTTCTTTTTTTCGTTAGAAGGGGGTAGAAAGAATGATCTATAGTGAAGATCGATATCAATATTGATGGTCCTCTCGCGCAAAGGCGACGTAATCGAGACCCACACACTTCGACCCGAGGAATATATTTTCCACACTCTCTGTAGCTTTTACCTTTTTCACAATTTCTCTCACTCTCTCGGTTACCCCCGTCCTCACCTCTTTTTGGAACGCGCACGATAAATACGTTCTTGTCCCGTGTGCATTGTTGGCATGATTATCATCGGTGAACCCAGGGGATTACTTTTCACGCGCAATATTTTTTTTATTTCGTTTATTTTTCCTCTCGGGTTTGTGTAGCGGTACGATGCGCGCACACGTAACGCCAAATATCGTGTCTTTTACGGGTTTTATTTTGGATATTTTCGATATTGTTTTCTTTTATTCGGGGGTAGCGCCACTAAAAAGTCTCGCAGGTTAAGAAGTAATATGTTACTAGATTTTGAATTGTCCATTACTTCGATCGTTACGTTTTCATGTTAGGATAGAGCCTTGCAAACAGATCATCGTCTCCCACGTGCAAAATTGCCTTCCGAGCCGAAGGCGAGGATGGCAAGCACGTGGGGGAGGGTGATATGTTTTCCATGACGAGGCTTGGATATTAATTTTCGTGATGTGGGACCCGGAAAACGCCAATTTCGTGGCGCGCAGCGCCCCGTAAACGGCGTTTTTCAAGTGCCGCGCACGAAACACATTTTTCATTTTTTCTATTTTGCAAATTTATTCCTTATTTTCATTTTGGATGCGCGAAAATTACCGCCCGTTTCCTTCTTGAATTAATAAGAGTTGCAACCTTTTTGAATAATTAATGTGTTTTATATAAATTCTCCATTGCATCGGTAGAATTGAATAAAATGACTCTCACTTCTTTCCCTTTGTGTATTTTATTTATCATTTTATGTTTGTTTTTTATAAATTAAAATTCAATTAATGGCTTAATTCTTTCAATTTAGGATTTTTAAGGAAAATCGATTGTCCTATGATAAATTAAAAAAAAATGTCAAATTAATCGAATGCAGTCCAAATTCAGGTTTTCAGACAATGAAAGAATTGAATGAAATATTTTTCCTGACGTGTAGTTTACCTCACCGGTCGCTGCAGGAGGCCCCGAATCACCCCCGCGACTTTTACAGAAAGGGGGAAGCGAGAATATCTGCGGAAGTGGCGGGCTCTCGAGTCACAGGTGACGCTATCATTCAGTGGATATCAGTATGCTGGGTTAAATAGTGCTCAGCTATGCATAAGGAAGGAAGTGAGGTCACCGGACCTTGGCCCCCGATCGGCGGAGGTGCAGCAGGTGGACGCGGACGATATAGACGGTGCGAGAGAAGGGGAAAAATGGTAAATGATAGTGCTAATCTTACTCTGCATTGCTATGTAGGCAAGTGTGTAGCACCAAAAATGATATTATTATCATAATTAATCACTAAAACAAGGGGGGGGTCAGGGGCGGGGGTCAAGTCTATTTCGCTGTGATTTGACTGTTTATTTCTACTTTGTTACTATTAACTTTCCGATAGGAAGTAATTGGTTTCACCCCGAAAGTCGAAATTCATAATTTCATGAAATGTCGACGTTTCATGACCTTTGGAACCCTCCACGATGTTTTTTATCAAGTTGTCTGTGTGTGTGTGCGTGCGTGTTTTTTTTTCTGTTCCGCTAGATTCCCTCCGACAGAATCCATCCAGCAGCGGATTGTCTTGAACGTTGTGCTGAAAACACGCTTCATGTCCTCCAGGTGCTTCCTAACGATGACCACGGTCACATCATCTGTAACTTCCACAAGCTTCGTCCGCAATTTCAGTTTCGGCAAACCATCCTACATGATATTTCACAGTAGAGAACCCAGCACTGAGCCTTGGGGCACACCTCCTGTTACTTTGTACTTTTTGGGGCCATACTCAGTGTTATACTTAAGGATCCTCTCCGTGAAATAGCTGTAAACCATTCTTCGCAAGTAGCTTGGTACATTGAGCGTTCCAAGAGCCTCCATGATACAGTCCCGCCTGGCTGCGTTGAAGGCATTCTTGATGTCTAATGTCACTACTAAGCAGTACTCTTCGGTGCCGTTTAGCCATCTTTCCCCTGAAATCGCTTTGCTTGCGGTATCGATCACAAGGTTTATGGCATCTAACGTAGATCGACCTTTCCGAAAACCATATTGATTTCCGGCTAGCACTGGTTCTACGACCGCTTCTATTCTCTGGTCAATGATTCGCTCGAGGATCTTCCCAGCAGTATCGAGCATGCAGAGAGGACGATATGATGAGGGTTCGTCCGGCGGTTTATTCCTTTTTTGGAGCAATACCAGCCTCTGCTGCTTGCACACGGCAGGAAAAGTGCCTTCGCTGAGGCGCTCATTGTAGACGTCTAAGAACTGCTCAGGTATCGCGTGTATAGCCGACTGTAGTGCGATGTTTGGGATACCATCCAGGCCAGGAAATTTGGTATTTCCCACTCTCGTACAGGCCTCCATCAGTTCTTCTCTGGTGATTTGCGGAAGTAGCTCTTCTTGTTGTCCGACATAGCAGTGGATTCCCGATTGACCGGGGAACAACACCTCTACGATTTTGGTTAGGAGTACCGGACACGATGGTGAAGGCATTGGTCGACTTTTAAGTCTTGTCATCACCACCATGTAGGGCCTTTCCCATGGATCCTTCTTTACTTCGGTACGGAGCTCGCTCCAGCATTGTCTTTTGCAATGTTTCATGGCCTTGCTGAGCTTCCGCTGTGCCTTCTTATATTTTCTCTCTAACTCCTGGAAGTTAGGACTTTTCCTACCACTCTGGGATGACCTCCTAGCTGCGTTACACTCCTTTCGCAATGGAGCAATGGTCTCATTCCACCACTACATAGATGGATGTTGATTCGTGGCTCGTTTCCTCTCCATAGAAGCATCGCAGGCTTCAATCACCTTCCTCATAATGGCCTGTGCCTTCGCAGTTGCATTATCGCCACTAATCGGCCGAACATCTAGTGCTACCGTATACGAGACGGGATCGAAACTATTTACTCGCCAACCAATGCTGTTGGTCTTCTTCGTTGTTGGGCCAGCTTTTCGGTTAATACCGATCTCCCAAAAGATGGCTCGATGATCGCTTGCAGTGTAGATATCCAATACTCTCCAGGAACAGATTCTCTTGGCGAGACTACTGCTCACAAAGCTTAGGTCCACTATTGAGCTCTTCTCCCCTCTTCCGAAGGTGCGTCCATCGCCTTTGTTAAGAAGAACAATGTCCAGGAAAGACATGGCCTCTAGATGGCCACATGGCCAATAGAGCTTCTCCCCTCGATTTAGTCGCGTAACTGCCCCAGTCGACTGCCCAAGCGTTGAAGTCCCCCGCGATTGCGATAGGGAAGTGCTGCTTCGCGTGCTTAGTCAGTCTAACCAGGAAATCCGTGAATTCACCAATGGTGAGGCTTGGTGGAGCATAACAGCTGTAGAAATAAATTCCATGGAGCTTAGCTACCACAAAGCCAGCCTCATCGGTGGTCGCAACGCTCTGGAACGGGTACTTTCTGTAAGACCAGATGAGTCTCCCAGATACGTCTCCCATGGCTGAATGCTCAGATGTCTGTATGGCTCCGAGGTGGCTGAATGCTCAGATGTCTGTATGGCTCCGAGGCGATCACCAGATCGATCTTCAGCTCTCGCACCGTTTGCATAAGTAGATCGTGTGCGGCCTCACAGTGGTTGAGATTGAGCTGTGGTATCCGCATCTTCTGATGTTCCTCCCTGAACACAGGGCATCTGCTACTACCAGCAATATGGGCACAGTCCTGGGATGGATCTTTCTCCGCGCATAAGGCACAACGAGCTTCTTGGTCACATATCGCCGCTTTGTGTCCTTCTCTTCTACACTTTGTACATAGCTTGGCTCTGTCTACTGAGCTCCTGCATTTGGTGGCAAGGTGTCCATAGTGCCAGCACTTGAAGCACTTGGTCAGTCTCTCCACCCGCCGGATTCGGCAGTTCACCCATCCAATGCGAATTTTGCCTCGATCGCCTAGGACTTTCCTTGCTACTGCTGAGGCCACCGTTACTGATGCAGTTTGAGTGCCTCCATAGGCTTTGCGCAAAGACCGGACTGCATCCGGTGCGATCTGGCAATCCATTCCAGGTGCGAGTTTCAGCGCCTCAAGCACCTCCTCTTTCGTCGTCAGCTCATCGAGATCCTTGATCTTGAGCTCCTCCTGTGGCCCTTTACTGAGGACATCAGCTTCGTTTCCAAGGAGCTCCGCTATGGCCTTGTGTAAGTTATCAGACTCATTCTCCTTATCCTTGGAAAGGATGATTATTACACTTCCGAGTACTGTTTTTTGTCCTTCGGGCGCATGATTAGAGCGTTCGGTCTTACAACTGGTGCCCTCTGCTTCTTCTGGTTTTTGTTCTTAGGCTTCTCGGGCGGCTGCGCCTTCTGCCTCTTTCTTCTCGACTTCACTTCCTCCCACTCAGTTGGTTTGTGAAGTTGGACTGACTGCTTATCAACCACAGCTTTGGTGACCTTCGCGTCATTTTCTTTCTTCTTTTTTAGACCCCAAGTATCCGTCGGTGGGGACTTACGTGACTTCCTTTTCACCGTGGGAGCCTTACTGTCCGACAGAGCAGAGCTCTCATCCTCAAGCTTTGAGTCTATTGAGGTAGCGGTGCCCTGAGTAAGCGTTCGCATCCTGCTGGCGAGGAAAGCTGCCGGTATGATCGGCAAGAATTTTACCTGCTCTGCGTGCGCTCCACTTCGCCTCAGCCGTCTGAACGAGGTGCTAATGGAGTTTACCAACTCCCTCGCATGAGCGTTAATGCTCCTTTTCTTTCTCACATAGGCGAGCAGGTCAACAATGAGCTGCTCATGCCTATCCCACAACTTGTTCATCTCCGTACTCGCGCCCAGTGCTGCTTGCTGGGCATGCAGCGGGGCATCTCTCCTTGTAGCATGTACGGCCAAGGAGTCCACCTTCATTATACGCGATGATTGGCTCTTTCCAGAATCCAAGGAGCCAACGTTGGCCACCGGGGCTTTCACCCGATCGGAACCAACGGCCGGATTTACCTCTTTCAGAGGAGTTACCGCCTGGGATAATCTTGCTTGATCATCACAACTGTCCATTTTTTATTAGGCTGTTAGCAGAGCCACCGCCAGGGTATTTTAGGGAGCCCAGAGTTGAGAGTTAGGCTTCTCTAAACTGCTTCTTAGTCGGGATGGATCCCTTAAGCTCCTCCACCATGGTCAAGATCCTGCAGTTCCTAGGAGGAATGTGTGTGTGTGTGTGTGTGTGATCACTTTTTTTCGTTCAAGCTCCCGGGCGAACAGTTGGCGCGATCGGAATGAAGGTGGTCGCGATCGATAGATATCATCAAGGACCAGATCGGAGGCCTTTGAAAGCGAAATCCTCCCACCCGTTTTTGAGTTTTTTAAGAAAAAAGTGTTAAAAAGGGAATTTCATCCCCTTTTTAACACTTTCTTATAATTCCTTCTGTTCACGCTCCCGGGCGATCAGTTGGTGCAATCGAGATGGAGTTGGTCGCGATCGATAGATTTTGTCAAGAAGTAGAGCGGAGTCCTTTGGGAGCGAAATCGCCACACCCTTTTTTGAGTTTTTTCTTAAATACGGATTAAATGAAATTTTGATCCTTCAATTCCTTCCGTTCACGCTCCCAGGCGAACGCTAAGTGCGATCGGAATGAGGTTGCTCGCGATCGATAGATGTCATCAAGGACAAGATCGGATTGGTTTGGGAGTGAAGTGAAAAGAAACAGTCACACAGGGTATTGGGAGACCGAATAACGACTTGCTTTTGTTATTTTGTATTTCTACCAATTTCATTTTAGTAGTATGGATTCGAATGGACAACATTCTATTCAAAACATACTATATTCAAGAATATGGTTTTTTAATTGGAAATCGAGTATCTCCCAAGCTAATCATCTGATATAGCTCATTTTCGATACCGAAAAATTGTTAAAAAACTAAAGTGAGTAAACTCATTTGATGTGAAAATCAAAACTGTGCAACATCGCAAAAACCTTATGGGGTAGCTGAGATATATCAGTTGGTTCAAATGGAAGATTTTGAAATGCATATTAAAAAAAAAAGAAAACACGAGATATTGAAGAAAATATTTTTTATTGAAAAGGGAATACCCCTCAAGGTAGACATTCAATGTAGTTCATCTTTGATGTCAGACATTGCCATGGTTAATGAAAACTGTCTAAGAAGTTTTAAGCCGATATATTTATTTCTTGAAGAAAGACAGAAACAAGAAATACACAAAAAATTCGAGTGAAAAACCGAAAAATTGAAATATCTCTCAAACTTTGTATGAGAGCCTATATATGTTTTTAATGATTTGAATAGATAACAGCAAGCAAAAATTCTAATAAAAAAAGTTGAAAATGGCTTGAGATAGTTTTCAAGATATTGACAAGAAGCGATCCAGAAAAAATTGTAAATTTCTCGCAAATGGCTTACTTGATTCAGCTGACCTTACGGATAGACTTAGTCCTCGGTAATACCTATAATCTGACGAAATTTCAGATTCTTCCGACTGACTTGAGTCAAGTATGTTTAATATTCTAAAAATTGAAAATTATGTTGACCAAATTAACCACCCGCAGCTGCAGACACGCTGCTCAAATTTTGTATTTTTACATTTCAGTCCATTCTGCATCATTTTCAAGTGATTCGAAAAATTGAACGATTTGAATGCTTCCATCCGGAAGCAAGAATGAGCAGTTCAGGTTATTTTTATTTAATAATGTGAGGAAATTATGTCCGTTTGCGGAGTTCCCGCTCCCCCCAATTAAGGCCTTTTTTTTCTTTTGAATTGCAGATAAAATTACGTGTGCAGTACGTAATAAAAGTCCAGTACGACTCTCCGAAAGGAGCCGCCTGAGTCCCCACAGGGCATTTGTATCAGTGGGAATTCCTTTTTGCCCTGGTTGATGTTTGGGCCAGTGTGAGACGCGTACTGCCGTAAAGACTTTGACGATACAATCTGCCATAGTCGTTGGCGTGTGCGCATAAGGGTGCGCGTGCCTCGAATCGCGGATGAGTTACCACGTCGCTTCAGACTGTTTTCACATGATTCATTGAGGCTGATAGGATACAAGGAAATTCAAGAGGTGGTTGGTTTGGTTACACCGAGGAAAAATAAATAGGGAATATTTTTTTTTGTGAAGATGTGTTTATACCCGCAGAGAATTCTTTCATTTAAATTCTATCCAACGACAATGATTGTCACCTGAAATTTGCGGTTTATTCTTTGGAAATTTTTACAATCAAATAAATTCAAATGGAATCAAATAAATTAAGTAACGAACATCTATTAATCAATGAGTCAACTAATTAATTAATCAATTAATCAATGAACACAATGCTTGAACGCATGGTGTCAATAGTCAAGAGACCTCGTTAACAGCCTGCAAATAAATCTCCCTTTTCTATTCAATAATTCAATAGACGAATCGTTCCATAAAATCTTAATAACGCTACGTACACTATCAAGCCGCCATCGATGAAATTATTCGCATAATGAGATGCATAAATGTCCGATAGACCCTCACGCCGGGCTCGTATATTGAGTGCTGCTCGCAGAGGTCTCGTGAGTCACAACCCTTCCCCTCCCCTTCGCAATCGGACAGTTGTGCAGTACGGGATTGAACTCTGTTAGCTACCAGATGATCGACCACGCCTCAGCACTTTGCCCGCTACTTCGTACATCCAAACGTGTAACATCCGTTGATAGTGAGTTCGGATAAAAGCCAACTGGGTGTTACCGCACTTTGCCCATCTTCCTCGATGCGTTCGCGGTGTTCGACGGTGGGTCACTGGTCAGGGTCAGTCACGCAGAGGTCTTCCTTGGATCTTTCGTTAATTTTTTTTATCAAATAAATCCACCCATTAAAAAAAACACTCGATGTCGGCTAAAATTCTGACGATTTTTTTCCTCAAAAGTCGTGTCTAATTCAAGTCCAGTGACTTCGACTGAGCGAGTCAAAATTCTGGCTCTGATGTGGAGAGGGAACCGGATGATTTATTATAACTAGACGTTTTTTTTCTGGTGCAACTGTTTTAATAAATTGATTCTTAACAGCTGTTCCTGGCCAATCGGCATTTAATTCCCGGTGAATCTAACTCGTGACCTATCCCACCTCGAGAATTGCCGAAACTACCGGATCGTGTTCGTCGAGCGATAGTCGTTACGCCCATGAAAATTGCGGAGAAGCCATAATTACAATCGCGCGGGCGTGCACTGTTTCTTGCCGCCTTGGTTACGCTTCAATGTTTTTTTTTTACTTTTAATGATTCTTTTCACTTTCTTGGATTCTCACTGATGCCCGACGTTTATCGAACACGTTCACTCTCTTATTTATTTTCTTGCGAAAATCTTTTGAAAGCTGAACCATTCTTATGTTGTTCTTTTTTATAAGAAAAAAATATTATTTTTATTGATAAAAATAAAATTTGACAATTCTCATTCTTCATTATAATTGTGAACTCTTGAATTCGTATTAATTTATAACGATATTGATTATTATTATTCCAATTGATACATAATAAATTGTTGAGATTACCAAATAGAAGTTGAATCTCGGCGAACAATAAAATTTTCCGTCTACTCCAAGATTTAACAATGAAACAATAATTATTTTTCCCAAAATTACACTCCTCCCTCGAGCCATCGAAACGATGAAAAATCTCCCAGAGTTGGCAATCACGAGAAGAGCAACGAGATG
The DNA here is from genome assembly GCA_030522865.1 of Psyttalia lounsburyi. NCBI lineage: Eukaryota > Metazoa > Arthropoda > Insecta > Hymenoptera > Braconidae > Psyttalia > Psyttalia lounsburyi. The sequence continues at coordinate 7,818 of JAPYZN010003232.1, read as the reverse complement.
CTTACGTCAGTCTTACGAAATTCGTGATCAGCTCCACCCTGCGTCTCCCCGAGAATATTTGCCTTAAAATTTTTTTCCCCCTGTGCCATTATTACCCTATTATGTCTTGCATAACAGTAACAGTGAGCCAAGTGAGCTATTACATTTTTATCGAAGGTGCAACGTATAGAACAAAATAGAATTGGGTCTGAGTACACAGTGGAAGTCGTTGTGGGTCGATGCGCCCGCGGTTCCATCCATCGCAAAGGTGTCGGTTCTACTAAATTCACTAGGCACTTTTTTCTCATCCATCTGAAAAACCATAAGCATGACTCCGCTTGTCCACGTAATCGGTTTGAACTTGCACCTTGCACGACTCGTTTACCGAGTGAACATCTCTGCCTGGAAGTTAGCTGAAAGAAATTTTTAAAAATAATAATAAATTATCTCTTAGTTATTAGATTATCTGGACTGAGATAGCCGTCTTAACATCTCTGGCATTTCTCATAACCTCTCTATTAAGGTCGATTATTCCTTCTAACCCCAGAAGTTGAACGCTAAAGCCACATAATCGCTCAATGCAACGGCCAATCATTTGGGTGCATCCAAATAAATGGTGAAACTGTTTTTGCGTTGTGAAGGGATTACGTCAGGATCCATCGTGCAGATTCGGGTTCTTAAAATAGAGGAGGCTAATATTCGGTGGGATTAATCGTCAATTGTCGCAAGATGTTTCGTTGGATAATGGGAAACCGCAGAGGGAACTTTTAAATGTGAAGATGAACTGGAATAATTCAATTGTTGCTTAATAGTCAATTGTCAAGATAGAACTCATTTTTGGAGGGAAAAAATGTAGGTCGGAGGACGGTTAAGTCATCGACACTTCTGCTTTCGATTTGGAAGAAAGAATTTTTTTTTCTAAGTATTCTGCTTCTGAGATAACAATTTGGACTGTTTGGAGAAAAAAAAATGTTTCCTAATTGTGTAATGTTTCTAATTGATTGAACATTCAAGAATATATTTACTTGATGTTTCTCAATTCCTGCTAAATTAATAAATCTCTATACTCCCACGTGAAAAAATAAATTCCAGATGGTAAAAAAATAAGTTAACACTTAAGTGTTCATCCAAAAATTTTGGTCAAAAATTTTAACCTAATTCCTGTTTCCTTTATTCTCTATTAAGTTAAACTGAGCCCACCAAAACATCATCTCATCATAAACGTCTCAAACAAACCGTAACTCATCACCTCCGCGCGATGCAAATCGATTAGTAACGATAGTCTTCCCGTTTCTGTTTGAACGATTCTCTCTCCTCCGCTGGTCCATTTGTTTTTTCGAACGAGTACACAAGTGTTTGTCGATGTACTCGAAATGCCTAAGCCGGTCGAGCGTTTTTTGGGCCACGTACCGGGTATAAATGGTCATGATACAACAATGAGAGCTGTCATCAGATTCGGGACGGCCATTGGACACTGCAACTTTCGCTACGCTTCCATCGTCCGTAACAGTGTCTTTTCAATAGCACAACTCGGTAAAAGAAGATATCATCAACAGTGCGAAAAAGAAAAAAATTGAGCGAGACGGGCAAGAGAGCCGAGCTGAAGTCAACTTCAACTGTATAGAGACGTCTCGTCCAACGTAAAAAAGCCTTTTATCATCGGGCATTATCGTTTACCGGGTATCGGATCACAAAATTAATTTCCAATGAACTGAAAGGAGTTCAGCCCAATGAGGTTTCAGTCATTTTTAAATGTCTCAGAACGAGGCCAGCCGAAAATCTTAAATTGGCTCTTGAGAGGTAATTGAGGCAATGGCGGGATGAGGGGCCACTGATAATCGGATAATATTGGAATAATTTCTGGGTTTGCACATCGAAAAATTGTGACTTACATTGAGGTACAAACACATCAATTCGGACAATCGTTTTATTTTTTTCAAAAAGTTCACTTTTCGGTACCGCTTTTCGTGCGTAAAGTGGAACTTTTCCGCATAGTGTGCGTAAAAGTCAGAAATCGTGCGTAAAGTGAAACTCGTGCGTAAAGCTTCGCTTTATGCCCTCGAATTTCACTTTACACACGACCTTGACTTTTCCGCACTCCGCACACAAAAAAACCACTTTGACCTCAAACCTCCCCTCAAAGCGAATTTTGGCAGGTATTACAAAAAATTAGGTGTGCAACACGTGCGTATCGCCGTTTTCAACTCGTGTGATCGCCTAGCACTGGTGGCCGGCTTCGCCGGCCACGAGTGCAAGCGATGCGCAACTCGTGCGAAAAAGAGCTACTTTACGCATTTAGTTGCACAATATACTATTGTCCGTTGATTCTGGGCGAGTTCTTGAGTTCATCCTTGAATCTTAGCAATAAATAATTGAATTTTATTGTACTGCTGAGAATTTGATTCGCTAATTTTCTTCCAACACCTATTCATTGAGAATTTGAAGTTAATTTTTCTAGACCCAATAAATCTAACATTACACTATAGTGGCTCCCAATAGACGGAATTACTCTCAGTAATTTCAACCAAGACTATAAATTATTGCGAAAAATGTAATTCATGAACTGCGCAAGATAAAATAAAATAAGGGCCCATAAGGTAAATTAGCATTCTTGGAATTGTACCTCTAAAAATCCTCGGTAATAACCATACAAAAATAATTGACATCGGATAATGTCACCGATAGAAATTGGCTTTAGGAGCTACTGAGATACGCCTCGGTACATCATCTCGCAGCTCATAAATAACCTCCCTTCCCCCACTTATATATAATAGTCAGCGGTGGTTCGTTGGTGTGCGTTCGTTACGTCTGTATCAACCTGCTATGCCAAGAGGTTACATGCCACCCGAACTGCGAACGAGATATACGATACATTGGAGGAGAGAACAGCCCTCCCCTTTCGTCCTCTCATGTCCCCTCAATCGATTTATCCGCACGTGTTTCTCAACTCGAAACACTTAACGAGCCTTATTCAATAACATTCAAATTTAATGGCTCGCTCGTAAACAACATCGACGAATTCTCTTTCGAATCCAGTTTTCGGTCCTGCCTCTCCGGGGTATGTAACGGGGGAGAATGTACCTCATCAAAATCACCTTATATTCAAGGTTTATTCAATCCCGAGGGATTTCGAGGAAACTAACTACGTGGCTAATTAAAATATAATGAGACGAGCAATTATTGAATATCGTAAAGCATGGATGGATGGTTATGGTGAATTCAATGGGGAGTGGGAGATTGATGGGGTGTATGCTAAGTGAGTTTCTTTGTATATTTTATACTTCGATAATTCAGTGTATCAACACTGAGAGACACTCAACATCTGATCCCGACGTGAAAACGCCTTTAAAGAATTGTTAAAGTACATTGAGAAAATTTTTCACTGAAATTTACGATACTTTCTAGGTTGATGTTTTTTTAAATCCAAATTTCGATATACATTGCCGTCCATTTCTGTAATCTCGGCCGTAAATCTCCTCAAAATCATTTATTGGATTCGTTTAAAAGAACTTCGATTAATTATGATAAATCCTCAAAAATATTTTCCAGACGTTGCCCTTTTTTTGCAATTGCAATTATTAAAACAACGGACTTTTCCTCGAACTCGAAAATAAATTTTGACATTGAAAAAAAAAGAAGTTTTTTCATTCTCCCTCATCAAAAATAAATTTCCTTCGACCCTTCAATTACCCAACAATTCTCAAACTATTCAATTAACTGAATCCACTCGTATCCTAATTAATATCCCCGAGTAAATGCCCAAGTCAAGAGTCAGAGAATTGATTAATTAACAATCCATTCACTTGTGTCTGTAGAGTAGCTGATTGAATTTCCAGATGCGGGGGAATTAATTAAAAATTTACCCGTGCTCGTAATTTGATTTACGTCTCATGTTGTACGAGAGTTGCTGCATTTGTATCAAGCGCGAGGAGAGAAAAAAAAAAATGAGCAAGGAGGTGGGCATTTTTGGTGGGGCGAGAATTATCCGAAGAAATTTCTTTTTCTTCATTTGGGTAGAGGGACTCGGTTATTTTGACAGGCGAGGTTCATGGGGTCAACGTGGGCCTCGCTTTCACCTCACGTCCCTCCCGGCGCCACGCCGATATTCCAGACGAGACTGCCAGCGCCACGTAAATAAAATGGGCTCTCATCGGATTTCTTAAGATTTGAGAAATATCGAAACGTCGGTTACAAAAGTAATTCTACATCACTTGATGGTTTTCCCTTTTCATCAGTGCGCATAGTAAGAACAAAATTCAGAAAATAATAAATTATTTTAATTTACTGCATTCAATTTAGTGCATTAGAATATCTAAATGAATAAATTTCGTATAATTAAATATTTGCCATATAACTTGAAATTTATTACTTTATTTACTTTAAATACGTCATTCTTATTCATGTACTAGGGCAAAACGGGTTATTATTTTTTAAATGCTACAAACTTGTTCTGTTTGTCAAACAACTCCACGCAGAATTTTTAATTTAAAAAATGCAATGGTATTCATAATTTGATTTTTGACCGAGACGGGAGGAAGATAGAATTGAGGAAGAGTTAAGAAGGAAAAATATATAAACCCACACGAACCCCCCCCCGGCCGGGGGGGGCCCGGGGGGGGGCGCGGGGCGCCCCCCCCCCCCCCCCCCCCCCCCACCTTTATCCTCGTTTTTCACTCGAATCGAACGTGTCACACGCACTTCTTGCATACCCACATAGCCAAAATTCACTAGTGAAAAGGACACATTTAACATCCACTGGAACATTTATTCTCGGACGTTTGTGAGATACCTCAGATATACAGGCACCCATACGTGTATATCCATTGTGGGTATTACCGGAGTTTCCATAGGGGATGAGCTACTGAAGTATCTTGAGATTTTTTTTTATTGGACGACTTCAATGAACCACTCATTTTTATAGGGATTAGATATTTTAGGGAGGGTGAGTGAGTTTTTCATTGGATTACAATATTTTTTATAAGATTTTATGATGAAGAGGAATTGCTTTTTCATCACGCTATGTCGGAAGAGTACTTTTTCCGTACTGCTCTTCACTTTTCCTCGTCCGGAGATTGGTACGGCCCGTCGTTGCCCGAACTCGAAAAAGTGAAAATTACTACGAAAAAATAACGTTCCTGGGCTGCCATTATGGGGTTTTATGACTCGCGTGGTTGGCCGCTTCGCCTACGGCTCGGCTCACCAAACTCCACGCGAGTAAAAAACCCCATAACGATAAGCCGGAAACATACTATTTAGTCATTTGACGCGAAGCGTCGTTCATATGATGAAAAATTTTGCACATAACTAGTGAAAAAAGTAATCAATTCAAAAGCCCGTGGGGAATGTCTGTATGATTCGCATCCGCAAACGCTCACTTTTGATCCATGTAGGCAAAAAACAACTTCATTCAATTCTAAAAATTCCATTCATAAATAACTCGACGAACTTTCATAATTGCACCCAAAACTATCAATAAATCTTTTTCCTGCCGAAAATTTTTAATTTATAAATTAAGAATATATATTTCCATACAAAATATTCCTATTACTTAGACGAGGATTGTTACGTATCAAATATTCATCGCGACATAAATAACCAAACGAATGTTTTTCCGCAACAGAAACGTTGAAAATCGGGGGAAAAAATGGTTTATATATTTTTGTCTCCTTTTAACACGACAATAAAACCTCCTGTAGGGAATTTCACAGGTAAAACCCGGCGAGGTCGGTACACTATACTTGAGGCATAACGAGTTGTATAGGTGTATAGAAGCGTGCTGGTGAGCTTTTGTATCTAAGAGGGATACAGGTTGCCGCACCTGTAATCCTCTTTAGTGTATTTCTGTGGTTGCGCCGCGTGGGCGTTTCGACCATCTCATGCCAGACGAGAGCGCGTAGTATAGGTGCTCCGCGACACACCAAATCATGGAACCACTTCATACCTCGGTTTTTATTTGCCCGTCGTTTTCGATTTTTTTGCACGCTTTCCTTGTCTTTTTTTATCTTGATTTCCAGTTCCATTTGAGAACCGATAAAGGAATCGATGGGCTGGAGCTGTCTTGTTGTTATCGGTGGCATCGGGGGAAATAACGGGGGGTTGATTAGGCTCGAATTCAATTAGGTTTAAGGAGAAAATTTCAATTCATGGCGAGACATTCTGGGTCTGCGGAATAATTTCATATAAGGTGTCTGGTAAAAACACGAAGTTAATTAAAATTCAGAACATGATGGGATGTTTAATTTTTTTTGTGGATAATTCCTGCCGAATTTTCGGGGGAAACTCCATTCAAGAGGAATGTCATTGAATTTAATTGAATATTAATGAGGGCAATCCAGAAAAATTGAATTTGTCCAAATATTTATTTCAAATTGAAAATACTGTATCATCAATTAAGCATGAATAATAGACGCAATAATAAAACTAATTTTTCATTCCCTTCTGTCATTTCATTGCACTCCAATGGATCCATAGTCCCTAAATTTACTGTGGATGTGATGATCTCATTTGGAATTAGCATTTTTTTCTGACCGGTGCAAAATATAAAACATACATACGTAACTCTTAATTCTCCAAGAATTCTTACATTTATGTGCGAAGACATTGTTCCACGATGAATCCGGGTGTAAACCAATCTTCAGCCAGTGAACAAAAATCAGTAAAGAAAAAAAAGCTCTCCCGCATGCATATGTAAGACAGTAAAAAAGGAAGATTTTACGAGTCTTGAAAAAAAATATCCAAACGATTTACATCCTTGTAACGTTGGAAAATACACTCTCATGTTCAAAGTGTATAAATTTACGATCTGGTTATTTTATTCGGCGTTAATTGAGAAATACCGTGAGTTGAGGAAGTGGTTCAGGGGAATTTAATGGACAAGGACGACACACGCGACAAGAGGTGAACAACGCTGTGAGGAAGCGAGGGGGGAGGGAGGGCGAGTGACGGTGATGTAGGGGAGATGATAAAATTGCATTTAGGCGGAGATCACTCACCGACAAATTGCGAATAAGTGTGTCTCGAAGACACGTTACGGAAAAAACCGTCACTTAGGGAGTCAACATCGTATGTCACCTGCTTCCCGGACGAGATCAGTAACGAAAAGTTTGTTTATGAGAGTTATTCGCGAGTGGATGAGATATAATTCGGTGCTGAGGCACGCAATGCAAGGAGATGAAAGGAATTGACAAGGTAAACATGCTAATTTTATTTTAATTGGAGGAAGGTCCACTTCGGGAGAGATAGTTTTTTCTTGCGTTGTGAGTAAAGCGAGATATTACGCACAGTAGACTCACACAGTATTGTTTGAATTTCAACTAATCGCATATTAAATTTGAATTAAATTTGTTAATCTAAAATAGTATATTTTGTAATGAGCGAAAAAAGTACGGTAATAGTTAAAAATATTCTATTATAAATCATTTCTTTTTCGTTTATAGTATAATTTGGATTTTTTTTCGAATCAGTTACTCTCGCTCTCGTCTAGCGATCCTTCCTACCCAGGTAGGAATGACGAAGGCTGACAACGGAAACAAGCCTGTTTGAGTCTTGATTCGTCAAGGCGGGGTATCTCAGGCCTGAAAAAGGCTTGATTCGGTCGTTTACGGCAGCCTTAAATCGAGGGTAACTTAGGAGGGCTTTCTCAGGGTTATTTCAAGCTTTGTTGAGGTTCTAAATGTTAAGGCTCAATAGGTCAGGCTCAACGAAGGCTGGTTCAATCCTCGATAACTCAAATGGCATTTAATTTTGTTATATTCTGATGAATATTAATTAATACGAAAATTTAATTGTATATTGGTATTTATTTCGAAATTTTCTGACCATGGAACCCTCTTTTTTGAC
>JAPYZN010003230.1:0-11039 GCA_030522865.1 Psyttalia lounsburyi | reverse complement strand
CACCGGCCCACCTCCGTTCAGCTCTTCGGCCTTTATCGGCCGCGATCGAGCTCACCCGAAGCGCTCTCCTCGCCAACTGCCTTTAGGCGCGCAGTGAGAAAATCGCTCACATTTTGTGACGGAGCTTGATAAAAATTTTTTTTAAAATTAATTACAAATGTTAGGCCATTCGGACCGGTTCCAGAGGTAAGAGGCATAGTTACTTCAGGTATAGAAGAATTTTCGCCGAAAAATATCGAGTTTTCGGTCAAGTTTTCTGTACCCTGAAAAAAAGCGTGAGAGAAAATCTCATAGCGCGACCGCTGACAGGTTAAGAGACTTAGAAATGAATCAGAATATACATAATATGCCGATCAGGCACGTATATTCAAAATATTGAAGTAAGTCAGTGGGACCTGCATCAGCAGTTTCCACTGAATTCGCATTACACCATATCAAAATGAGGTAATACCGTCACGTAATTGCTCCTCGTGGAAATAAATACTCGAGAGACCATCGTCTCGTGGCCAGTAACTTGACGCCCACTCTTATCGCGGTTCATCTGATGTTTCTTGTATCGAAAAGAGTTCAGGTTTTAACACAGTGGGAAATTCCAATTAACTCGGACCCAAGTGTTGGGAACTCTAACACCATTTGCTCAGTTCTCCAGTGCCAACGTTTCAATCTCTAAAAGGGCTCTTTATCAAATCAAAAGTTTATTCTGCTGAAAATTCCATGAAATGCATTAATGCTTAATTGGATTTTTTTGCTATGAAAAGTATAATTCGATGGTTTTCACACATTCACGATTCAATCGAAATCGCAAAAAATCAATTTTTGGTACTCATACATAATACCCTACCCACGGACTGAATAACAAAAAATATCGTTTGTCACTCAGCCGTGGAGCACTTTTCTGGCGATTGTGTTTCTAATCCTCGGCTTCGCCTCGGACTACAAACTCACAATCGCCAGTGAAGTGCTTCACGGCCTCAGTGATAAAATATACTATTTCTCCGCCAGTCGCACGGCCAGACGACGGAACCCGCGTGAAGCGGGTTCGAGTTCGGCTTGGGGCATGGGATTTTTAACCTCTCGGAAACCGTCGAACGGGAGTCTAGACACTAAGAAGGGGGTGGGGGGGGGGGGGGGGGGGGGGGGGGGGGGGGGGGGGGGGGGGGGGGGGGGGGGGGGGGGGGGGGGGGGGGGGGTGGGCCCATTTGTGTAGTGCTTTTCTTGACAAATGTTTGAAAAAATTTATCAGGGTGTGTTTCTTCCGAGTGCCATTTTTCTATTTTATGCTTTTACCGGTTCCTTGAAGACTGAAAACCTCTAACCTGTCATACCGTTACTCCGCCCGCTGGATTCTCTATCGAGAAACGGTTATCGACTAAAAAATCGAACATTGTGAAGGTTTAAGCATCGAAATGACTCGTTGGCATTATATAGACGACCCTATCTTAATAAAAATTGATCAATACTGATAGCGGGTACTTGGGCTTGAGGCAACAAGCTGTTCACCAATTCCACGGCAAATAAAATTTCAATATTGCTAAACCTCAGTATTCCTCAATATTCCAATATTTTCTCGACGGCCTCATTTTGATTCTTTTGCCCATACAGAATTTTGTTTTTTAGCGGATAAACCTTCTCCGATTGATCGCCCTCAAAGTTACGAAATTTTAACCACACGTGGGAATGTAAGCCCAGATTCCTCCGTTATTGAATTTTTCCCGTCTTTGAATAGCCTTTTTAAAGAAATATCAGTAGGATTTAATTTAAAAAATTCATCCTCTAAAATTAGACTCAAATTTTATCTGTTAACAATTCACTTTTTGAACTGAATTCGGCAATAGTTTTTTTGATTGCATATGGACTTTCGGTTTCTATCCTGATCCCAAAATTCGTTTTTTTCCATTTTTTTGTATCTCCAAATTAAGGAGAGGTTTACTGCTTAATTCCTCGGGGCCTGCTGTCGGCGTATCAGAGAAAGACCAGGCCTCCCAGAACTTCTCCCGCTGGGTCTTTCTCAAATGTGAACTTTTCTCAGATACCTCTGGGGACCAGGAAAGGGCAAGAGTGTACGTACACAGAATGGTCAATATTGTTGCGTATTTGCCTTGTTCTTCCCTCGTAATCAACTTCATATACGATTATTATTTTTTTAATCAACTTTCTTCTCAACACAATCCCAAATTTGGTAATTGTGTAGTATATTCACACCAGAAAGTGGACCCTGAATTCCGGTGGGTTCGGCACTCGGACTCGGATTTACGAGCGTAAATCCCCACAAGAAAATATTTTAAACGTGAGGTAAATATTCAAAGTGACTAGTGCCGTCAGATTAGTGACAGCAAGTGAAGTGACTCGCGGATCTCCTTGATATTTGTAAGGACTTCGGAAATGCGGTGCAGCAGTATCATGGATATCTATGTGAGGTTTATTTAAACTTAATACTGCTTTTCACAACGGGATGAATGACTTCTGACCATCAAGAAACATCACACACCTTACCGCAATGATGTCCTTGTCCTACCAATTCGACCCATTCGTGAAGAAATTATTCTTCAATTTAAAGAATTTTTTGACTGACAGAAGGGTCAAAGGGTTGAATGGGCCGACTCGTGGGGGATTGGGGTATCCATTCGTTACCATCCGCGAGCCGACCCGCGCGCTACCGCGCGCTGTAATAGTGACCGTGAAAATTGAAAATTTCAAATTAACCGACCTAGATGCCAGTGAACCAATAAGGAATAAGTGTAACAGAATTTCGATACTTTCGATTCGATTCGAGATCTGAAGTGTATGTACTTTTTATAGTTGGATCTTTGTGTTGTCCATTGTCTGTATCCGTATCAACATGTGTTGTCTTTGGGGCCAGATATACCGCCACTTCACGCCGTTGGCTCTGGATAACGCAAAGAGCGGCGAGGTAAGTCATTTAAACTGTCGACTTAAATGTAATCGCACGAGTTCACGAAAAAGTAAACATCCACGCGTTCGGGCGGCTTTGCGAGGGATTTCTACGAGAAATCGGGGACCCGAAGCTGGGGTGAATGTATACATTTTCCCCAATTTTTCATCCCAAATTATAAACAGTGGTTTAGTATCAAACAGATTAAATGTTATATTATGTTTCCCTTACGGCCCGGATGCAGGTATGAGTTGATACCTCCCGCCCCTGCTCCCTCGCCAATACCCCCGTCATCTAGACATAGCGGACTGGGGGAATTGAACAGATACCCTCCGGATGGGATTTATTGCCTTCGAAATAGGCAATAAATCATCAAAAACGCAGTCATCCAACCTCACCCCACCAATAATCCTGTTATTTTTCCTACTCGCGTATTTTTTAATACGAAATTGGGCAAATAAAGCCGGGATTACGACGGGCCCGACGGGTTATCGCAAAGTAGCCGATCGTGGCCATTGGACACATGCCGTACATGATTTATTGCCTTCCAAATAGGCAATAAATCCCCAAAAACGCGGTCAACCTCCCTTACCACACTATTAAACTTTTTATTTTCCCCAGGCGCGTATTTAGTAACAAAAAAATTGAAAAACAAAGCGGGGATACCGAGCGGTCTCTCCGCTGTCATTACCCCGCACTGAGAAGTAGATTCATTTTTTTTATCTTGAGCGCCTTGACTTTTCACGTCGCTGCGCGGTACTACGGGGCTGGCTTTACTCAGTGCGGGGCAATGACAGCTGAGACACCGCTTATTATCCCCGCCTTGTTTTTCTATTTTTTTATTAAAAAATACGCGAGCGGGGAAAATGAAAAGTTTAATAGTGTGGTGAGGGGAGATGACCGCGTTTTTGGGGATTTATTGCCTATTTCGAAGGCAATAAATCATGTACGGAGTGCATGTGTCCAATGGCCACGACAGGCTACTTTGAGATAGCCCTTGTCGGACCCGTCGTAATTCGGGCTTTATTTGCCCAATTTTTTGTTAAAAAATACGCAAGTGAGGAAAATAAATAGATTATTAGTGTGGTGAGGGTGGATAACTGTGTTTTTGCTGATTTAATGCCTATTTCAAAGGTAATAGAATTAGAATTAAGAGAGAAAAAAATCCCGATAACCCAGCCGGGATACGAACCTGGGTCTCCCAGTTACGCGCCGGGCACTCTTCCAACTAAGCTACCGGGGACACGGAAACCTCTCTCTCTCCAAATTCCACTTACAATAAATCATATACGGAGGGTATCTGGTCAATGCCTACAATCCGCCATGTCTAGATGACGGGGATATAGGCGAGGGGGTAAGGGCAGGAGGGGTGAGTTGATACCTCCATCCGGGCCTTAAAGTTTACAGTAATCATGGGCTTCACTAGCATCCGCAGTCTTTGATACCGATTCACGGTGTAAAGTCCCTTTCGAATGTGTCGACTCAAACAGAAAATCACTAATAATTCTTCAACTGTTTAAACTATTGAAAGTGTTTGTTTATTCTTATCTCATATTCTGGCATTAAGTTTATAAAATAGCGGTTTCGCGAGAAACGTCTGCTAGAATCGGAATCAGTGACGAAAAACCCTCTTCTTAGTGAGGGCGGTTTTAAGTCAAGGTAAAAATAAGCGAAAATTTTGTCGGACTGGATTATTTTTAGCATATACCTCTTACCTCTTATATCGCTCCAATTCCGAATTAACATCGACCTGAAGGGACGGAAACATTCTCTGATACTGCAGCACGAGAGTCTTGAATTTTTCCGAAAACTTGTCAAAATCCCCGAGCAGATCTCCAATCCTCAGTCCATTTCTGCTGGCTTTACTCGAGTAAGTGGGACCGATGCCCTTCTTCGTCGTACCGAGGGACTGTGTGCCTTTCTCCAGTTCCTGCATGCCATCGACCTGCTGGTGGAAGTCGAAGACAATGTGAGCACGATCGGAAATGATTAGCCTGTTCTGCCAGTCCTTGAGGCCCTTTGCCTCATTTTGCTCGAGCTCCTCAAACAACCCAGGCAGATGAATAACCACTCCATTTCCTGGAATGATAAGGGATGATTTCGGGAAATTTATCTATTGCACCAAATACTTTTAATTGCGAGTTTGATCGATGCCTGAGTAATGACTTTCGTCAGGCGACTACTTGTATTTTTATTTATAGCAGTTACATTTCACGATTTGCGGAAGTTTCGGAGTGTTTCATGTTATCGATTGTCGGAATCCTACGAAGGTCAAGTGCATCGAAAAATTTATGCTAAAGTGTAATTACTTAGTTATCACTGTAGTTAGGAATATCGTAATCGAAATAATATTATTGGAATTGAATTATTACTGCAATTATGTAATGGCCGAAGCTGTCATTGGTTTAATAATGGTTACACGCTGAATTGTGTATTTGCCTTTTCTCGATAATCTTCGAAAACTAATTATTTCTATGCTTCTACGAATGGTGCGTTCATTAAAAAGTTTACATCCGATAAGAAATTATAGGCCTACCATGTTCAGGTTTAATCTGCATTCCCCCTTTTCAATGCTTAAATTCGAAAATGATTTTATGGATATAAATTTCGCAGAATTCCAGAGATTTTTAAATATATTTACGGTTATCTAATTCTGCTGCTTTTCTTTCAACTTCGTAGATGATCTAACGAAAAAATCCAGATCAATTTCTATATCATTTGAATAATTTTTCTCATTGCGATTTAAAATAAAATAAGGGCATTTAAATTTCATTTTTTCAATAAACGCATCTCAAATTTTATGATGATTTTGAAGTATCTCAATAATTACGTAATCACAATTTTCGTCAAGGTTGAGGACATTATTAAATAGTTATTTTCGGCAGAATAACCAACATAAAACTTTGTTACAAACCGTGTAAAGGGCTTCGTCGGATAAGTGTCCGTAAAACGACGTTTGTGTTTACAATGTGATGAAAAAGCATGTTGTTCTATTGCTGAAAGTATACACGGTAGTTTGAAACTCTTCGAAGACAGAAATTACTTTCTCATGTCATATTTGTTGAGTTGTCGGATTGACTGCACCAACCTCTGTTAAAGTTACGAGCCACTAAACCTCGGCTGTCTTCGATGAATTTATTGGGAAGTTACCAGAGTCTTATCAAGAGTCTGGTCAATCCTCTTGGTCTTGGAGGTGATTTTTCCTGCTTAACCGTACTATTGCGTATTTGTGCTCTTACTATCTCTCAATCGATTCCGTCTACAATTGTTCCAATCTTTTTGAGTCATTCTTGTATCTTTATCTTTAGTTCGCAGATGTCTCATTTTGACTTTCTGTATTGACGATTCTTTTTCCCCAAGTTAGTTAGAAAAACTCGCTGTCCAGTTAGTGGTGTATGAATGTGACAGTACGTATCAGTTTCTGGTAATCGGGATTTATGGACAATCTCCCGAGTTCTAAATAGCCGCCACTTCAGTCAATTAGAAAAAAAAATGAATGTGATTTCGCTCAAAGTTGAGAAATTACATTATTCTATGACATTTTCAACTTAAACTTTTAAATGTTCCAGTCTTTTTTGTTTTAATCCTCAAACATCATCAATTTGGAAATTGTCCAACTTAAAATTTTGTCAAATTCGACATTTTTTTTTATAAAAAAAGTTTTAACGTCGAACTTTTTTAAGAATAACTCATTTCCATGCTAAAAATAACTTGCTCGAAATTGTAATAAATTAATTTTTCAATTCCACGAAATCTATTTTACTCAAAAAAGAAGATTCCCAAAACTTTAAATTTTGACGAGGGATTCATTAAAAAGTAAAGTTGAGAATAAAAGTCGTCATAGCAGATAATGTGAATGAAGCTGAATATACAAGAACTTTTACAAATTTTTTGCACCCAGTGTGATTGAAAAATTGATAATTGAACATGGTCAATTTATACACGGAGATAAATTTTTCTGTAAAAATGACGGTTCCGTTTGGTAATCGTGTATCATTATCGACAATCGGAAATAACCCAACCGCATAGTAAAATTCAGTATCTTTAACGACATATATGTACACATCTGGACAATGTTTAGTGAAAGTGTATCGATCGAATGGGTAAAAGTTCAGAGGAGATCAATCACTCTATACTTGATTGTTTTTCCCTCATTTATATTCCGTTTTGATAATGAACTTCGAGACTAGTTCGAAAATACCATTCATTCCATTTTCTTATTTTTGTTAATGCGCCTTTTTTCATAATCAAGAGTCCGGTGTAATAGTTCGTTATCGTGAAATTGCCGTGACAAATTACAAGAAAAATAACTATTAAATCAAATTAATTATCAAAGCAGACCTAATTTCCGACATTCGTACATGACATCTGAATGTGGGAAATTATGTCTGTTGACGGTTTAATGATTTCATACACAATCAGTTACGGCGATTTTAAATTCTCGTCACTTTCGATTTCGACATCGAATTGGATTTCTGACCTCAAATGAAGAAAAGAAACTCCTCGCAAATAAATAATCCAAAAATATAAGTTAAAATAAAAATAAAAACCTTACCTAGAACTGATTTGCATCGCGGATTGATAATTCCACTAGGCAACAGATGAAAGAAGAAGGACACTCCATCCACGACCACGGTATGTCCAGCATTGTTACCTCCCTGATAAAAAAAAAATCAAGTGTCACAATATAAAAATCCACAATCTTTCCCATATCCTTCACGCCAGAAACAGATAACAGTAATTAATTAACTGGAATAAACTGGTATTGAATAGCTTGTCATTTCTCCCTGAGGCTCAATCCCAATGATTTGTCGTTATTAATTTCCATTCCCAGAACCAAAGTACAGTTTTTGCGTCATATCATAATTTATTACCATTAAGTTATACATTTTAACAAGTCATCTCATTAACTATGGTAATTCGCGTGAGACAATCAGACACAAATCAAAGCAGTAAATAAGAAAGAAACGTATTGTGAAATATTTCTAGAAATCCTTACAATTATTATGTCAAAGACGCTGTCACTGGAGTAATATCAACGGAAATGTATAGATTTTCATGATGACAAATAAATTTTACACGTTGTAGCTGACAATTGGCAGGTTCTGAAACCATTGAAAATTCTAAAAATAATAACTGCTCTCAAAATCATCGCTCAAGGCCCGCCTCCACCCCCACCCTATCTATTTCGCATTAGTTACAACACTGGTTGTAAAAGTGACGTCGAAATACGTCTAAATAGAACAATCGGAAATAATTAATACGAAGAAGTAATGCGAATAAGCTCCCACGTACAGACGAGAATCTAATTACATTGAAATTAATATATTCAAGTACAAGTGAAGATTGACTATAACATTTTCATTCTTAACGTCAAAGTGAGACTGACGAACAAAAGTCTGATTCTTAGTTTAGCAACAAGACATAGATAAGTTTTTTTCGTGCTGGGACATGAAAACATTATAAAAAAGCACAGTTTCCAATTTTGATTGTTAAAACAGGAACTGTAGTCATAAGAATTTTTTCCCCTTCATTTTGGAATACCCAAAATTTTCAGGGAAAATTTAGAGTTTCACTTCTTAAAGAAGTAGAAATAAAAATAATTTTTTTCTCTCATTTTTGAGCATCAGAAAATCTTACCTGACACCGGCAGACAATATCAACATCATCAGCAAGCATGTCCACAACCTTGCCCTTCCCCTCATCGCCCCATTGTGCTCCAAGTACAACTATGACCTTCGTTACATTTGTCGAAGTTGTTGTTCTCTGTTTTTTCCTAGGTGATGACAAATTGCCATCACCGTTCGCCTGCTGAATTCTTGGACACGCGGACATTATTATGGTCTCACGTATTACTCCACTTTGCACACGACCTTATTAATTTGGAGATTTGAATTGTTGTGAGGGCGGGCGTTGCAGGATTTGGAGATGTTTTCACACCGGTGGGAAAGCCACCACCCGTAGATGTGGTCCGCAACTTTTTCGGGAGAAAAAAAAATGGACACGAGAACGTGTCTCGTTGAGCCGCCGAGTCGCACTCGTTCAGAAATCACGGGACCCTCGGCAGCGCCTGCATCGCTCAACCGGAAGTTTGTATACGATAAGGGCAGTGATGACATCTTGCGGGGGATGGAGGAGTTGAGGTGAAATTTTCCGTCGGTCTTTGGAACCGGTTGAAGTTTTTTTTGGTAAGAAAATTTTTCCTTAAAAAAAATATGTAACGTTATTGTCAACCGCTGCAATGATCACAGTAAACACTTTCGAAGATCTCCATGAGTTATAAATTGCGAAAATAAATTAAACTCTGTATTTTTTTTTATTTTCTTGATACGAGAAACGAACGAACTTACGTTTTGAGTACTAAAGACACTCATCTTTTGAGGGGCTTTATTGAATCTAGTTATTCATATCAGCTTCAAAAAAAATTATCTATCTTCCAATTGACAATATTCATTATGACACCCACTTATAACTAATCTTCAGTTTCGATCCTTTGCCACACTGAGTAATTTGATGATTGAAGCTATGATTAATGCTGTCAAATTTGCAATATAGCAGATTTCGAGGATGTGTTATAATACTCCTTCCTTCTCTTTCCCTGTTGCCATCTAATGCCGTACTCAACTCAATCCTCTCTGATATTTTGCCCACCGAGCCCATGGGCACATTATGATAGCATTGGTGTAGACTACTCAAGCGTTTGGGTCTAAGCTTGGAATATCAAATTTTAACCTTGATGTGGATCAGCCATGGCAGCAAGCTTCGATTTTTCTCATATCAGCAGTCTTCCCGGAAAACAATTTTTGCCAGTTAGTGCCATCTCAAATGTAACAGGATATCGACAATTTGCGGACAAATAGTCGACGTACTGTTTGCTGGGTTGAATTTACGTAAGTCAGCTATTGACCTATGCTCGGTTAGAGCCTCTGAGGTGAAGCCAAAGAGAATTGGTCTATCCTCTTTGGGTGAAGCTTAGGTTTTAAGACTTAGGATATCAAACTTCGACCATGATTGGTACAATCTTCCTATGAGAACTTGAACTTGCATAGAATCAGTACATTAAATCAAGTTGATTGGTTGTGTTTAATAGTAGAATATGAAGCTTGAGTCATCACTGGCTCAACCTTACCCTAACAGATCACTCCATGGTGACTCCATGGTGATAGCAATCCGATTTATTGAATTGTTGATTCGGTCGACGGCTAATCGATCGTGAGTCGATCTCCCGTCGAGTGTCAGACGATGGATGGTCGATCATTGGTCGAGCAAGATTGCTCATCCACTGATGATGGACCCATACTCGACCAAGTGCACAACTCGATCGCCTCAATCGAGTGATGCCTCTGCTCGATGGTGACTCGATGGCAACTCGATCCACTCATCGATTGATTCATTCGGTAAATGACTAGTGAATCGTTGACCGATCCCTGGTCGAGGGTCATTCGATGTATGGTCGAGTAAAATTACTCATTGACCAATAATCGACCTATCCTCAACTGAGTGAATAGTTCGATCGTTCAATCGACGGATCTGTAAGGATGCTAACAGCACTTGAAGCTGTGTAGAATCAACGACCGCGGACTTACCTACTGATCATATATTGGGCCAATCTCGGTTACAGTGCTGATGTTTGAGGTCGCTTCAGGAACTGCTTCAGGTCTCGGTTCAAGTTACGAAACTCTTCCAAATGGAGGTGCAGGTTTAGAAATTGTTTGAAATGGAAACCCAGGTTCAAGAATTATTCTGAGTGCGCCTACAAGTCCAGGGACACTTTCAAATGAACGTGCAGACCTGCACATAGTTTCTGGGACCGTTTTTAGACCTGGAGATGCAGCAGAAACATTTAAAAACCGCACCTCCATTGGAAGAGTCACCTGGAACAGTGTTTAAGCCTGAACGTTCACCCGGAACTGTTCCCGGATCTCAAGGTGTCCCAAAGCAGTTCTTGAACAGGCATTTCAGACGGGACCTGTTTCGAAAATCGATTTTTTTCAATACCTGCCCAAAAAGTTCACTTTTCGGTACCGTTTTTCGTGCGTAAAGTGGCACTTTTCCGCACAGTGTGCGTAAAAGTCAGAGATCGTGCGTAATGTGAAACTCGTGCGTAAAGCTTCGCTTTACGCACTCGAATTTCACTTTACACACG
>JAPYZN010003229.1:0-11869 GCA_030522865.1 Psyttalia lounsburyi | reverse complement strand
GGGGGGGGGGGGGGGGGGGGGGGGGGGGGGGGGTGGGGGGGGGGGGGAGGTGGTGAGATATGACTGATAAGAGTCTCACGCGATTAGATCGAATCTGAGCGTTGAATTTTGTCGACTGCATTTTTTTTTATAACTCACGGACGAAGTCGGAACTCCGCGCACCGGATGCGACGACATGTGCGAGACGACGGAATTGCCGTTGAAGACTGCGTGATTATCGTTACGGAGATACAAGCGAATGATATTCACGGTTTGGACATGGATATTTTGCCAGCATTACCACGGATTAAGTCCCCACGAAACAATATCGTTTATGTACGTTCATTATTCGTAAAGTGCTGTGTCATTACCGCACCCTTGAATTCAATACCCGGATTTCCACTGGTGTTTTTTTTTTATTGGTGGGGCTGTTATCCGAGTCTGCGGGGGATTTTTGGGACGCGGAGGGGGACGAGAAGCTCGGGATTTTTATTTTGGAAAAATTCACGCCGCCGCTGGCTTCTCGGGGGTGGAGATCCTCCGCGGGGGATGGATTGGGGGGACATTTTTTTTCCAAACCATTTTTGGAAGTTTTTGAGTTCGAGCGGTTTTACGTCGGCAAATCTTCTTCGGATGTCTTGAATATCGAGGGCTAATTTTTTTTTCATTATTTGTTTTGTAATTTTAGCTCTAGATGTAATAATTTATTTTTTCAAAATCCCCGGCAATTCCAAGTTCTCAGAATTTTCCCCGAACAATTTTTTATAAATTCCCCCGAATTTTGAATTCAATTTTTTTTTATTTTAAAATTGATCTGCAAAATTTTTAAAAAATTCGGAATTTATATAAAAATCTGGGGAAATAGAATTCCGGAAGAGAAATTCAATTCGCCAATTGTCTCATTCCCCCAAAAATATATTTTCTCTCCCGAGAAAAAAATGGGCCAAAATAAAAAATCCAATTTTATCTGATTCAAAAGGGGGAAAAAAAATGTCCCATTGCAGTGGCCCATAAATACCACTCACTGATAATTTACAGTAAATGTTTGGCATTATCCGGGGATAATTGGCGGTTGCCAAAAGACGAAAAATAAAAAGAAAGAGATTTTGCCGAGTTCAATAGAGCTCAAACATCTCGAGGACCCGAATGACTCTGAGCCTCCGCTCCATTAACCCTTATCGCGTGACAGCCATTCGATTTTTATGAACTCACCGAGAATCATAACCCGTCTCTCCTGTCTCGAGTGTATAATACGAGAATACAACATATATCCAGCGAATGTGAATATGAGCGTCGACTGCATCCCAACATGAGAGGGTCAGGTACGTGCGATGGGGGCCACCGTAGCCAGTCTTCGGCGGAGAGAGAGAGAGAGTGTCCCGCCGATGCGTGATGTAGTTTTATAGCTTCACGTATTCTTTATAACCTGAGCCCGCCTCTCCGTCATTAGAAGGGGGCTTCTAATTTTCAGCCTGACGCAATTTTTTTTCCACAGATAAAATTTCAAAGAGAGTGAGCCCAACGGAAACGAATTTCGCGGATGAAATTTCCGTCTTTCCATTTTCGCGATTTTCTGAAGAACCGCTGGAGCTGGGGAGCCGAATCCAACGGTCGAGTTGATTCCTCGGGAAACTTGAGAGCCCGTGGGGCCCGGGAGAGGTCCCAAAATTGGACTTTTTGGTTCTCCCGCGGGGGAAGAGAAAGCGATTTTTTCTCGTTTTTTTTTTGGTAGAGAAATTTCGATTTTTTTTTATCACCTGAGAATATTTCTCCGCATGCTCTTCGGGTCCGGGGGGACATGTCCACTGGCATTCTTCATGGGAGGGGGGGCAGAACGACAGGGGAAGGTTGATGGGCGGCGGGAGACGTTAACTGGCGACCGCCTTCTCAGCTTGTCTCTTTTTCATTCTTTCGTTCTCCACTTGTTTTACTTTTACTTCTCTTACCACTCCAATCATCCTTCCTTTCTGCCTCCTCTCTCCCACGCTACACCTGTCGCGGCCGAACGGGAAGCTAACAGTGGTAGTTACTTCTAGAAGAGTTGTATGCACATCTCCCTCTCTCTCTGTAACGTGACTCCACGCACTCGATAAAATTATTCGTGAGGAAAAATCCTGGAATTGGTTGAGACTGAATGGGTCGGAGTCAGGGAAAATCGCCGGCTGGTGAGGCTGATTGGTGGGAATTTTTAACAAAATTATTCGTCAAATTTTGTCCCTCAATTAGGAAAATTAGACAACCGGTGAGCAACAATTGTTGACTCCTTAATAAACAAAAAATATTCAAACAAAGGCTCCCATTGGACTTCGTCAGATGAAAATTGAGGGCGAGTTCCCCAATTTTTAATGAGAGTTTATCGACGCAATGAGGAACAATTTAATTTTGCCGAATTCTTGGGTGTCACTTCGTGACAACTCCTCGGGAATAATTTACAAGTATTGTTTTAGCCCCTCAGACATCGTGAATAGTCTTCAAGTAAATTCAAAAAAGAACGGACACTTGGACGAATTGGTAGGCGTTCACCCAGAGAGTAACAGACGCGAAAAGATTTTTCTGATAAACGACCGACCGTTTCTCATTTCACATCCTGGGATTTTGAGAGACAGAAAGAGAGAGAGAGGGAGAGGTAGAGAAGGCGTGGCAGGGAAGCACACAAGTATAAAACCAGCGAAGGGAGTCTTCCATTTTTACGTGGGTCACGACGACCCGATGCCAAGACAAATGAAAAAGACCTGAACTAAAAAACGCGAAACGAAAAAAAAAAAGCCTCTCCTCCGCTGCCGGTCCAGTTGCCGAAGACGAACGTCTCGGCGAGGAAAAAATAAAAATTCCAAGGGGACCAATAATTACGAAATACACAAGCAATCGTCACAGATATTTCCATATAGTTATTTTTATTTTCATAATGATGAGTGATTTTCATTTATAATTGATCTATAATATACATTATATAGCGTTCAGTTTATACATAATTACAATCGTAAATTCGACCCCTTAACGAATGCCGAGGGTAAGTAATACTCCCTCAATTCACCTCAAAAAATTGAGATGAAACAATAGATAAATTGAGTGGAACGAAAGATTAAAAAAAAAATTGGCTCGATGAGATTTTAAAAGAATGATCCAATGAATATATCGCGTAGAAAATTTCTCTCACGTCCTAAATTCACGTATGGTTTATGTAAATGGATAAAACCCTCTCGATCGTCTACTCTCAGTTTTAAAATTAGCCAACGTATGTACAACCCAAGAAAATTGGTACAGGAGAACGATAAAAGCGATTGTTTTTTTTTTTTTTCCTTTTTTCTTTAATGATTATTTTTTTTTTCTGTTCCGTATAGGCGGCATACTTTGAAATGTCCATAAATTTTCGCTTAATTCGGAGGGTGCGATTACAATGATATAATTTAACAGGCAGTAAGTGCTTATTTTCCAGCGATATTACAATCGACTCGAGTGCCCATTAAATACGCACACATCACTTTATAACTCTTCCTGTTTATTACGACCGATTAATCATACAATCGACGAGTGGATTTTTATTTTTATTCTTTACTTATGGTTTTTTTTTTTTTTTTTTTTCACTTTAATTCAAGACGTTTACGACAATTCATATTAACTTCGTGTTCATCCTTCATTCGATATTAACTATTAAAGGAGGAAATTTGCCGCGGCAGTGCCCGCTACTGGCCGCCCATGACAGATTAACATTAATAGGATCCCTAGGAAACAAATAAATAATATCTATCTATGTTCGTTCGTGTCGATTAAAAATTTCTTTTTCCACTTTAAGTCTATTAAACCAGCGTACCATTGAAATCCTCACTGGGTCCTTCAATTGTATACAATTTATTCACTATGTGATATCGCATTAATCGCGGATTTCACGAGACGACTGGTATTTTTTTTTTTTTCTCTCCTATCGTCACTCACGTTATTGCAAATATCTAGCTGCCATTAATTATTCAATGATCGTCGCGACTGCATTTCCCGTTAAATTTACCAAAAAGAAAAGAAGATAAGAAAAAAAAAGGGGAAAACAAACAAAAAAGAAGAAAAATCTCAACAGTCGTCTGCCAAAAGCCTTTCAAACGGTCGCCTTAATAATTCGATTTACTCGGTCTCTGGCATCATCGAGAATTATCATTAACCCATTATCAGTTTCTTTATCATTGACGACTCAATGAAAACAATTCTATACGTCAAATACATCGATTAAGTATATACAGCTTCACTAGGGCTGGATTAATGATTAAATATAACTTTAGCAGTACCATCACTAACGTATGCAAATCACAAAGATGATGTAAAAAAACAAAATAATTACTCTTTTAGCCACCAAAGTTTATGCCTCCGTTTCATTACTCAATTCATGCACTTCCTTTTGTCGATTTGATAAATAGTCATCGATTATGCAGTCATTATTTCACTAATCCGTTATGTTTAGAAGATTTGAGAATGATTTGATAGATCAGGTCAAGGTACAGCTGATGGATGTTCCGCGTCGGACTGAACATCTCCAAGATGATAATCAGACACGCATGGCAAAGCCTGAACCCACCTCTGATAAATAATTTAGCCAGTGAGAATGTGTTCTTCTATGAATTTTGTTGTTGTTGTTGTTGTTGTTGTTTTTGGAATCACGGGAAAGAATCGTAGCCGCGTCGTGTGATCGCGAGCGGATACGGTGACGTCGGTCACGAACTATTGGTTGATATGGTCGATAGATCCCTGTGGGCCTGTGGATCTCGCGAGTGAGCGTCGCGCACTGCCCGCGATCCAAAGACCCTATCACATCCGGGTACATTACATCTAACTTGCTCGGAACGCTCATCACTGGGACTGGGTGATCGCACTGGTGATGTTGGACCGGACATTGGTGATGTTGGCTGTTGCTCGTGATCGTGGCCAAGTCTGCTGAGATGATTGAGTTGGCTGAAGTGCTGGTGGGTGAGGCCATTGAGACCAGCCAGATGGCTGGCGAAGGAAGATAGACCGGGGAATCCCCCGAGATGGGGTGGCAGGAGTAAATGAGGCGGTGGTATTCTGGCGGCCAGATCTACCGCTGATGAGAGTGGATATCCACCGAGTGCCCCTATACCAGCGTCAGCATAGAGCCTCGCCAAGAAGTCATTGTGGAGGAGTGGATTCAGCTGGGTCTCCTCAATTCTCGGCGACAAACTTGAGGGGAGACTCGCTGACAATGGCGGACTCGACGAGGTCGACAGGAGTTTTCGATGAAGATTCAGGTTGGCTGAGTGCCTGTCGCGCGATCGTTTCGATGGAAACGCCGCATTACATCCGTCCACGCTGCAACGATGCATCAACTTGAGATGGACATTTTGGTAATGTGTCTTGACTCCAAAATGATTCTGGAAGACTTTGCCGCACGCTGTACACCTCCGCGGATTCTCCCGATCTAGTGGCACCTCCTGGGTACTGACGAAGCCACCGTTCTCATACCTCGCGTAAGTTATTAAACTATTGTCCGTATCCATAGCCGCTGGCGAGCCGCTGGATGAACGTGAACCACGTGAGCAGTTGTCCATGATGCTGTCCTGGATCATTGTTGGACTGGCGGAAGGGCTGATAGAGAGTCTGCCAGGCCTCGAGGCAGCTTGTCTGTCCCTGCCTGGTGTTGTCAATGGACCCATCATGCGACCCTGCGACAAGGACTCGAGTTGACGCAAAGCATTCGAGGAGTCGAGGGATAGTTCGTCGGTAACGGTCGGATAGCTGTCAACCGAGCTCGGGGCACGGGAGGGTACATCGGGGCGCTCACCTTGACGTTTACGATGATTAGTATCCTTAGATTCATCGTCATCTGGGTAGTCGTCGTCGTCTGGTGGTACACGGGACGATTCACCAGTGGCAGGATCGTCCTCCGCCAGTTCTTCTTTCACGAGGGCCTTTGGCACCTCGTCGTCGTGTCGGGATTTGCCGGTCTTGAGGGCAGTTGCCATTGGTCCATCGAGGCTGGAACGATGTTTATTATTCACGGGACTGACACTATTGATTCGCTCGTCAGTGACAGCATTTGGTGATGATGGCTCACGTTTTATTTGCTCGGGTGAATACGATCTCTTTGCTGCTGATCGTACACTACTACCTCCCGAGCTGAGATCACGTGGCTCATCCTGTGGATCATTGCCGCCATTTTCAACATCACTAATTCTCCGATCCTTGATGTCCGGTGAGGGTGAATGAGATCGATTGTTGAAGCTCATGTGTCGCGGCGACGGTGAACTCTTTCGCTGCTGCTCGAATCGTGACATCGACATGTCCTCGGGCTGATCCTGGAAGACAGCGTCATTCGACGAGTCGGCGTCAGTCATTGGGGAGTGGACATTTGTTGGCACTGCACATCGCGTTGGATGCTGGGACTTTCTCTTTCGTACACCGCGATTGTTGAAGGTGGTGGTGTTCAACTGAGAGTGAACATTGTTGAAGGAGGGAGTGTGATGATCTATCGTACCCATGGAATCAGTGTCATCTACACTATCGGTATTGCTGACGAGATCCTCCTCCTGACCGTCACCGCTGACGGAGAGCTTTGGTCTTTTGGCGAGATTGAAGGGAGCCGATTGGGACTCCTCTTCGTTTCTGGCGGCTGCTGCCTGAAGGGCTTCGATCTCATCGCCAACGATTACGATACCCTCCTCGTCGTCGTCATCCTCCTCACCCTCGAGGATTATCGAGGGGGTCTGGGAGGAGGGTGAGTTGCCACCAGCTGTGCTCGTGGTACTCGATGAGCCCCTGATGAGAGTACTGGGTGTCGTTGATGTGGTGAAGGTGAAGGGTCCCGATGAGGGAGCGGTTGTCGTGGCAGCAGTCGTTGTTATCATCCTATGGTGAATTGCCTCTTCGTAGGACATTGCCTGGCTCTGGGTCGACGACAGATCCAGATGTTTGAAGTCAAGACCACAGAGGGAGGCTGGTGATCTCAGATCGGGTGGCGGTGTCAGCAGGGGAAATGAACCGAATGGTAGATGATTCAGACCACTTGCTGGCACAGGCAGACCAATCTGCTGAGGTAGAACGAGCGCGTGGGCCATCGATGAACGTCCATCATGCGGCGATATCTTCCTTCTTAGATGTGGTGAGTGTAATTTTGGATTTGGATTTGCACTGTGACGATTTCTTGATCGCCTCGAGCTGAATTTTGTGTTACAACCCTTGACTGTACACTGATGCATCTCGCGCAAGTGAACAGCACTGAAGTGTATCTTCAGTGCTCCCTTATCGCAAAATGTCTTTAAACACACATTGCACTGAACCCGTTTCTTACCAGTCGCTGGATTGATGAACGGTGTACCAAGATTTGGTGGTAAATTCGATGTCGTACCCCACTGATTGCGTTTACCAGGCGATTGAGATTTTCTTCCTGGTAGAGTTGGTGGCCTACCGAGTGACGCCGCTGCTGATTGGACCGGCAGCGATCGTAATCTCTGCTTGTCCATTTTGAGATTGGAATCCCTTCTGCTGAGATTCAATGCACTACCAGAATTCTCATCATCGTCTTCAGTCTCAGATCCAAATTCACTGCTCTTCTCACCAACACTCTGAGCATCATGCTGACCAGTGCCAGCAGCACTTGTTGACAATTTTCCCATTGACGGATGAGAGAAATTGACGGGAAAATTTGGCGGCAGTGCACCTGATGAGCCCGCCACTGCCAGTGGATGTCCAAATGCTAGAGCTGTTGTGGAGATCGGTGCCACTGGCATTGGTGGCCTTAGTTGTGACGCGGTTGAGTGATGAGGTGGACTGTGTGGACTCTGGCCGTGCCTCAGTGATTTTCTCGACTGCATGAGTTGGTCCAGTGGTGGTGGTGCCAGATGGGGAAAACTGGCGAGTCCAAGGCTTCCCAAATCCCGGAAATCGAAGGGCTGCATACTCTGCAATCGATTGAGGGGCGAGCCAAGATGTGAGTGCGTCGAGTCCAGGCCTCGTGGTGGTGATCCTCCACCGTGATTAGCTGATGATGTTGATGGTGAGAAGTGCTTTTGCTGCGCGGACGGCGACATCGATGAGTGGGTTACGGCCGATGGTGGTGGTGGTGGTGGTGGCAATGGCGGTGGTAAACGTGAACCAGGATGTGGCAAACGGCTGTGCAATAAGTGTAACGATGGCGGCAAATGGGCCAGTGGCATAGTAGGCGGTGATGGTCGTCTACTAGGTGACATCACATCCGTCGACGCTGTCGTACTGGCAGCAAGCAGTAGTTGCTGCACAAACGGACGCGTCTCCGGAAATCTCAGGAACTGCTGCAACACCAGCGGCTCCTCTTCAGCTGAACAGATGCTCCATCTATCCAGCAGTGGACCGTTCTCCGAGTCCTGAAATCAGGTCAGAATAAAAAACATTTTCATTTAGTCTTCCACTTTTTTTTCTTTCATTATTTATTTCGACATCTCGAGGTGGAATTATCTCAACAATTTTCATGTTAACAGCTGAAGGCTTGTGGAATGTTTATTTATGCATACCGACACCAGAGCCGCATAATCGACGACGCTTTTGCGTTTTCATTCTATTGTTTATTATTCTTTACCCAAAATGAAAACGATATACAGGATATTCTCAATTGTTCACATGTTGATATTGTCGGGGGGGATGGAGGAGGTGGAAAGTAATCCGTAAATCCCTCGTCATCAGGAAGAAATTATGTCCAGAATTCGTCGCAGTACGTTAACGTTTACCACTGATTGCTTCAAATTAAAGTCACGGAAGCGTCGCATAATACACGTGGAGTACCTTCCGAGAAATAATATTTTTTTTAAATCTGGAAAATCAGGACGACGGAGAGGGAGACGGGGGGGATGATCGGGGCAAAGGTCGTCGGTAGTGGCATCAGGCATAACACGGTAGTGGACGTTGTCTGTATTTAAGTGCAGGCCCGAAGCCTGCAAACCGTCAATAGGCGTCGTAACGTGCATATCCTCCAACCTCTACCTCTCTTAACTCACCGGCCATTAAGTAAATTCATCCCCCCCCCCCCCCCCCTCCTCTCTTCCAGTACTTTTTAATCGTACTTTCATAGTCGCCACGTGTAATTCACCGGATAATAATCGATTCGAGTCTCCGCGCCGGATGCGAAATAAGAGAAATTATCCATTCCCCCGCGTTATGGTTTTCACGTGGCTCAACTGAACTCTTTCTCATCTGCACTTGCAGTACGTACTATGTATTTAGAGATATATATAATGTGGTCGAAACGATTAGAAGACCTAATGCGTGACGCTCGGGAGGCTCTCGCTGTCTCGCATCGATATATCTTCCGGTAACGCGGGATTTTTTTTATCGCTGAATTGTTAGTCTATTTGAATTTGTTTAATGCCCAGCGGGGGGTCAGTTGGAAAGGGGAATTATGCTTTTTGAGACACCAGCGAATGTGAATAATTTTTTTTTAGTAGGGGACTTGAATAAATTTTGACAGCGAGTGGAAGAATTTGGAATCCGTCTCGAATTAAAAAATTTGATAAATATACAAATTATTATTAAATGAGAGAGTCGCGGCGGGCCAACGTTTACACTACAACTGTTGTTATCTATGGATTGTCTTTTTTTGTTTATAAGAAAATTGGTTAACAAAATTAGCTGGAGTGACCGACGGCTTAAATAAACTTTTTCGTATTTTTTTTTTTTTTTCGGTGGCAGACCGGGAAATTTACAGAACGTCGACGATTTATTCTCAATTACTACACAAATTGTCTTTACACAAGCAGATTACACAAATTGTTCCGCAGTTTTTATTAAATATTTCTTTCCGTGTAAATTATTATTAAACTAGAGAGCCCAAGTTTGTAAATATTATCAGAATGAATTGTTTCTTTTTTATAAAAACCTAAAAAAAAATATCGAGAGATCCGAGTACGACTCCCGACAGGCTCTGTAATGATTTTTTTTCTCTCTAAATTCTAATTCTATTTGAATGTTTTGCCGATTAGAAGACCGAATGCGTGACGCTGGATGCTCTCTCTGTCTCTCATCAATATATATCCTCCTGTAACCCGGTTCTCCCGGCAGACGTGGGTCGCTCGAATGCTCGCGTTACGTAAAAAGGAACGGAGGGGAGGGGGAGGTGGGGGAAATCTATCAACCGCTTGTGAATTTTGATCTTCGCACGCGAACGCTTCATTTTTTCCAGTCTCTCGAGACGTATAAATTTTTTTTTTTTTCATTTTCTTCCGTTCGAAATCGCGTGGAATCGAAACGCAGCGGGAAGGACGTCCGATCGCCTTCACCTGTAACCGCAGCGGAGAGACGGTCCGAGCGGTGGCGCCATCCCGCGCGCCACCGCTGAATCAACGGATTTTTGTCCCTCATTCCGCGAGTAAAAAGACGGAGATCGCGCAGGAAAAAGGAGAATGAGTGCCAGCGAGAGAGGGAGAGAGAGAGAGGAATATATATATACGGAGGAGGCAATCGAAGGTGCCATCCGTGACTGGACACCGCATATGATTTCACGCTCGGTGGACCTGTCTTATTCGTGTGTAGAAATCGTGAAGATCTCGCGGTGGATTGTATCCGCTTTTAAATTGGATTGCAGTTACCGCGCGACCTCCTCTTTTCCTCTCTCTTGGCGATTTTTTTTTTGTTCCTCCTCTTTTTCTTTTTTAATTGTCGATTTTCGGCTGGCCCTTTGGGCAATTCCGCGGAAAGAAATCCCGCGAATTACTCAAGTACCGGCGATTCGCGATGCTCGCGGATTTTATCGGCGATTCCCTCGATTGGGAATTCACGAGTTGCGCCGGCTGTCCCTGCCCCCTTTGATCAGATTTTTTTTTCTTAAATCGCAACTGGCGCTTGCAAAAAAATGGAGAAAATTGTTGATGATTAAGGAAAAAATGGAAAATAGAGTACGAAGCGATCAATTATCGGTAATAATCCGAGTCTCTCGCACTGGCAGTGAAAGGTTATTTCCTCGGTGTAATAGATCGTTGTTTTCTTCGCGAATTGTGTCAATGTGCCTCATTTACGATATTCAAAGAATCCTACGCTGGGGAAAAAAAAACGCGAAATACATTGGAAATTCCTGGAAGGTTCGACTGTTTTTTTTTTTTTTTTGAATATTCATCGACACGAGCTGCTGATTCTCGCGGACAAATTACTCGCGACATTCTCATTCCGACGGCGGTTACTCGTGTCATTACGCGATAATTATTCGATTCCGAACAATTGGATTTTTTTTTTCGCGATTTTTCTTCGCGATCGTTTGGGAGGCCAGTAGATCATTCCCGCGATTATCGTAATTATTTGCGTTTGAATGGAGTTAGTAAGAGACAAGTGGATTTGAAAATGACGTGCGATCGGGTGATGAGGGAAAATAATGAAAATTACTTAATTAAGTAAACGCGAAAAATCACGGGAAGGACTCCAGTGGATTTTCCCTTTATTTCGCGTTTATCTCTTACGGTTAACTCGACCTCAACATACGTATTCGATCGGATCTGTGCACTATAGTCACCTTACCGGAGTTGTAAACCGGTTTTCCATACGTTTAATTTCACGCTAACGTCGGCGCAATTCAGTTTACACGGATACTCCCCATTTTCTATGCGGCACTGACGGCGTTCCCAGGGAGGGAAAAAGAGTTTGAAAACATGCACTCTCTCCCCCCCTGCCGCCCCTCCTCACATGGAGAAATAAAAATAATAAGTACGAGGGGGAGGTGGGACATTAATAATCACTGGCTCACCATCGACAGGGCTCGCATTTTTTTCTCCTCCCCTCTCCCTCCCCCGGGGGTAAACCCCTATTTCGCAGTTTTCTCTCTCATTTCGCCTGATAAACAACGATTACACGCGACTCAGATGCGTCTGGCGAGGAGTTCCGCGTTTGGGGCACGCGAGGGAATCCTCTTCCCCATTTTCTCATTTTTTTTTTCCAA
>JAPYZN010003227.1:0-13511 GCA_030522865.1 Psyttalia lounsburyi | reverse complement strand
TTATATAGATAATTTTTTGTCACTGGGCGGGTGATAAAATATTTGGTGGAGAGTATTATTATTATTTATTTACAGAATAGTCCCCCCGACCGACTGCGACACATTAAAAATTAAATTGCCTAGATAGAAAAAAATTCTCTGTGAATTACTGGAGACTAAATGACGTCTTTTTTTTGGGGGGTTGTTGGGGGTTTTTCGAGGGGGGAGGGAGGTTTTTGGGGGCTCGCAGTAATTCTTGAATCTCAGTTTTATAGATAAATTTTTGTCACTGGGGGGGGAGAAAATATTTGACGGGTTGAATTATTATTTTTTCTGAAAATAGTCCGGCTAGGGACTACTAATCTCCAAAAATCAAATTCTCAATATAAAAAATAATTCTCTGGGTATAATTGGTGACTGAATGGGGGTTTTTTTTTGCGGGGGTTGTTGAGGGTTTTTCGAGGGGGGAGGGAGCTTATTTGGGGGCTCACAGGAATTCTGGCTGACAGTAATTCTTGAATCTCAGTTTTGTACATAAATTTTTGTCACTGGAATGCCGAAAATATATTTGACGGGTAGAATTATTTTTTTTTCTCAAAATAGTCCCTCCATTGACTACAACTCTTCAAAACATCAAATTCTCAAAATAAAAAATATTTCTCTTTGAATAACTGGAGACTAAATGACGTCTTTTTTTTGGGGGGGTTGTTGGGGTTTTCTCGAGGAGGGAGGAAGATTATTTGGGGGGCTCACAGAAATTTTGGAAATATGTGGAATGAAGAGAATTTTGTCTACTCGTCCTCATAAATAAATAAAATCAACACAAATTAAATGATGACATATATTTTTCCCTGTCGCGAATTTAAATCCCAGTTTTGTCCATAAACTTCTGTCACTGGGCTGTCGAAAAAATATTTACCGTATAGAATAATCACTACTCCTCAAAACAGTCCCCTTAATGACAACAAACCCCCAAAAATCAGATTTCCACCATTCCCAAAAAGCCAATCCACCTCCCACATATCAAAATCCCTAAATCCCCTCCATACTCCCCTCTCCAAAGCCCTCTAGAACCCCCGACTGTCCCTCCAGCTCCAAGAAAATTATTCTCCCTCTCAATACCCCCAAGATAATTCCACTTATCTCCCCCCTCCTCCCGCCCCCCAACAAATAAAATAAATCAGCACAATGTCGACCACCACATGTACAAATA
The DNA here is from genome assembly GCA_030522865.1 of Psyttalia lounsburyi. Lineage (NCBI taxonomy): Eukaryota > Metazoa > Arthropoda > Insecta > Hymenoptera > Braconidae > Psyttalia > Psyttalia lounsburyi. The sequence continues at coordinate 12,319 of JAPYZN010003227.1, read as the reverse complement.
AACCGATGCCCCAAAAAAAACAATTCAATCGAACGAAAAGAAAAAAAAAAAAAGCTAAAAACCGAAATCATCGAGGCAGGGTGGGTTGGATTGGCGTGTAGTCACCCCCAGCCGTTAAAATGGGCTTTTAGTGGGATGATCGGAAAGAGGCCTCGCGGGGGTATAAATGACAAGCGTGTAAACGCTACCGTTAGTACACACACAGACTCTGAAGAGGGTTCATTTTCTCTGAATGAGGTGACGCGCCCTACCCAGCCGCAGGTTTGTCTGTCCCATTTGTCCCGTTGTGAATATAAATAAACCCCCCCCCCCCCCCCCCCCTCCCCCCCCCCCCCCCCCCCCACCCCCCGCCGCGACGGCCACCCTCCCCACCACCGCCCAAACGATTCTAACAACACATATAACATTTGTAGTTGTACATCTCTCTCTCGTGAAATCCAAACGAAATTGCTCAATGTTAAAGTTATATATATGCATGTACATGTGTATGTGTATGTGTATATATTCGGCCGAGTGCAGGCGGCCAACAGAAGGCAGATCTCTCCCGGGAGACTCGACGCGCTTGTTTGCGCTGCTTATCATCAGTTTCCATTAATATTAAACCGCATTCAACGAACGTACCAACTATCCACACCGGGGCCAACCCCCGGTGGAGTTGTTCCCCGCAGCCACCCCCGCCATCCCTGTATACCTCACGAGGCTTTATAACGGTGTATTGTGAGGGTAATGTGTGTACCATGCCGCATGAGGACGCTCTAAACGGCCCACCACGTTATACACTCGATTTCATTGACTTACAGGTCCAGGCGGGTTTTTTTTTCCGGAGAAATCGAGGGCTCGGGTTTTTGTTGTCTCCGGAGGGCGAGGGCGACGAGGGGCTTTTGGCGGGGTCGAGCGCTGGGTTTTTGAAAATAAAAAGTGGATTAGAAAGGGAATTTTTAGGTTAATGTCCTATGATTTTTATTATAATCATTGAAGGGGGGGATTCCAGTTTTTGGTTTATTTGTCGAATTGGATTGATTAATTACGGATTATGTTGTGGGGCAACAGGTGATTCGGGCGAGTAATTGGGGATTGATGGGATTGAAGAATTATTTTGGCTGGGGTGGGCCTTAGAGTCTTAGAGGCTGTTTTACTGGGATCTCAGGGCAGGAGGGCCTTCTCCAGCGGTCGGAGGAAACCCTCAGTTGAGAGGAATTGCCAGGTTTATTTTTTAGGGGTGAATTTGACTGGATTTGAGGGGTTTAAAATTTTGAGTTTTTATTTTTTGGTTATCATAATTGAGGGAATCACTTGATTCTTCAGATTTCAGATCAGATTTTTCTGATGATACATTTTCATTTTAACGAGATCCATGAAAAAAAATGTAGACTGTATTTTAATTTTAAAAATGGGGATTTTTTTTCAGAAATTTACCACCGCCCGCTTTTCCACTATTTTCTCGATTTTCCCCTCCGAAAGCGGAATATTGTCTCGTTTAATTCTAATTGACAGGTTGTATTTAACTCCAGCAATGGATCCCTCTTCATACCCGGTGCTCAATTTTCACCCTTTGTTTAATCGCCAGTCCGGAGTCGACTACATTAATTTAATACCCCATATACGCGTGCGCACAGAAGGCGCCACCGCAACCGCTCTAGCCCACTTGATAAAAACGAGGGGGGCGTCTTCGACGGGATTGACGCGCTTGTGTACGGTTAACCACCGATAATTTATTTCCTCCTGTGAGAGAGAATTTTTCTTCCTCCTCATTATTTCATCGCTTCTTTTAACATTCAATTTTTTTTCTGTAAATTCCTCTTACTCGTATACCCTTCCTGATTTTTTTCAATTTTGTCCTCGTACTACACTGAAAACAAAACTCTAGTTTTAACATACTTTTAATCTACGTTTGTCTAGGCAAATTTTTATCCTCGTGGTGAAATATGAATTGTTGCTCATTTACAATGATTTGATTGTTTCTAGGCGAATTTTCTAGTTCTGGTCTGTAAAATTATCCAACAGTTCTAAAAAATTAATCTTATGTTGTTGGATATGGTAAATTAATTGATTGTTTATTCAACGGCATTCGATTAATTTTTTTTACTGAGCAGGAAAATAATTATTTCTTCACGCTGTGTCGAAAAAGTAACTTTTCAGTCACTCGACGCGAAGCGAAAGTACTTTTTCGTCACATTGCGATGGAAAATTTTGTCCGGTGGTGAAAAAAGTGGCGAGTGATATAAACCTCCCGCTCGCCAAAAACCATTTTTTTCCACTTGTTACGAAATATACTCTTTTCTGCCTACATGGACCGAAAGTGAGCATTCTAACCCCGCTTCGCTCGGTTAGAAACGCTCACTTTTGTCCATTCTAGCAGAAAAATCTTATTCAACCCTAACGAGGAGAATCAGACAAGCATTCTCCAAGTGCTTACCACCCTCGCCTGGGGCTCGGGTCGTGATCTTGCCTGAGGACGATATGTCTACTTTTCCTCCCTAGGTGAGAAATATTAGTATATTCTGCAACATGTGCGTTATGGTGTTTTTGGCTAGTGGGATTATAACACTAGCCTTCGGCTCGTGTTACAACCTCCCGCGAGCCAAAAAACACTATAACGCACAAGTTTCATACAATATTTTATGCCATAGGTGCCCGTAATCACGCGATTCTAACCTCGCTTCGCTCGGTTAAATCGCGAATTACCGGCACAATGACGTAAAATATCGTATGGAACTTGTGCGTAATGGTGTTTCAACCTCCCACGAGTCAAAAACACAATTACGCACATGTTGCATAATATACTATTCTGTCATTGCGCCCGTAATCTGCGATTCGACCGAGCGAAGCGAGGTTAGAATCGCGCGATTACGGGCACCTATGGCATAAAATATTTTGTTTAGTATGGATTCTCACCCCTTAAGTGTTAACACATCTGTCACATACAAATGCCGATGACGACTGTATTTTTCAATGACAAGTCCCCTATCTGTCGCAAAATTGATCAGGTACCTCTTTCACGAGACTTCCGCTTGACAATAAAATCGAGAATTAAACATAAAAAAAAATTGAAGAGAATAAATCCGCAACGTTCTCTAAATTCTTCAGTCAGTCACCGAAAAAAAAATATGATAAAGTCACGCAATTTATATCGTTATATTGTAATTACAGCAATGAATGCTATTTTTTTAGTAGAGCATCGTACGTGGTACTGGCAAAGAGAAAATTGCGGCCATTGTCCTCGATTTTTAATTTTCTATTGCTAACGATTTTTTTTTTTGTTGTAACCTGCATTCATGGAAAATTACCGATCATATGGGCGATGATTAATGAGACAGTTTATGGATTGACATCGTTATGCGCGCCGGTGGCAACACTGCTTTGCCACACGTAATATATTGTCGGCGATAATTACACGGTAATTACCCAGTCTATCCGTTAGGTGTGGAGTAATTGCATTAATCGGGTGTGCGAGAACAGTCATTGCGTATCGATACACACACGCATTTTGGGAAAATATTCACGTTTTAGGGGCAATTACCAGGCTGCACGCTACACACATCGCGTTTCAATTGCTGCGGGGAAAAGATTAATTTTATCTGAACAATTGAGTTATCGGTTTTTTTTTCGCGAATTTTATTCATAAGCACTAATGATGGAAAAAAAGGAATTTATCGGCTGTAATTTCCGTACGAGAGACATTTTAAAAAAAGGGGACAATGGATCAAAATTTCAGTAAATTACGTTTTGGGAACAATAATTAGCGTTTCAAGAAATTTTCAAAGAGTAAATGATCAGTTTCTTTTTAATAGAAAAAAGTGAATTGTAAATTTTGCCGCAGATGACTCGAGATCATCTGAAACGCGACCAGCCAATGAAAAAAAATTAAGCTCAGGAAATTACAAAAAATTCTCACTAGTTACGGGTAATGAGGAATCATTCGCTTTTAATTACATGCGATATTTAAATTAAATTTCTATTATTATTAATGTAGATATATCTTTTTTCAGACATTTTTTATGAGTAAAATTTTTCATGATCCAAGTCGGGAAAGATTTTAATTTCCACCCCTTCTCCTCGTGTACGATTTTTATCCAACTTCTTAACCGCTTTTGTATCCTTCGTCGGGTTCCCGCACTAATTAGCCATCATTTTTCATTCCAAGAGACGAAAAGAAAATCTGACGGGGGAGAAAAATGACGCTTGTGACGTGAGATTTTAGGGCGGGAGGGGAGAGATTCCGAGGGACATCGTTCCGGTCCGTCGGCAGGGGTTGAATGGTGGGCGGTACCGGGCGGCCGCTTTGGAGACTGAAAGACGATTGAATTGGAATCGAAACAGGCTAATCCCTCAGTCCAACTCATGCCAATGATGCATCAGTAGATATCTAATGTTGATCCCACTTGGTTTGATCATCTGTTCGACTTGAGTAAACCGAACTAGACATTAAATGATTTCTTGGGATCTTATCGACCTACTCTATTTCGAAAATGTAAGATTGTTGTTCATAGATCGCCAACAATTAATGGTCGAGTGGTCCGGGGGTTTTCTGATTTCCAATAAAATTGTTTAAAAAAGGAAATGAATAGAAAAAAAATTTAATTGAGTAACAAAAAAAGTCATTTCTTCCAGTAAAAAAAAAGTTTGTTCACTAAATCAATTTATCTATTTAAAAATACAAGATAAAGTCTTCGATCTGCTCGAGAAAAAAAAAGCTTCTAATTGTTTTATAATTCATTGAACCTAATTTTTTTTATTAATAATATTTTTTCATCTAATTCAAATAATTTCTTCAGAAATGTTTGCAAAAATGGAAAAATCTTGACGAGATTGTTTTCAAAATTCAATGGCTGACTAAAAAAAACTACTCCCAAGGATCTTAAAAATATCTCACGGAGGAATGATGAGATTTCCGTACTCCACTCTCGAGGTCATGCCAATAACTCTCTCCCCCCGGGGTAGTTGAATTAATAAAATAGAATATGAATTACCAAAATGGTAATTAATCCTTCCGATGGCCCAGAACGTCTGCGACTCCTTGAGGCCTACTCCCCTCCCCCCTCGTTCTATCCTCACATGGACAATTCCCCCGACCGCACATACACCTCGTCTTACAGACTAGGCAGCGCCACGGACGGATGGGGTGACATCTCATTAGTGAGACAAATTGCTTCACCTCTCCACCCCAACCCCCGGCATATCCATACACGCCCTCACCTCTCCTCCCGTATTCCCGTAGCCGCTATATTGTCAGCGTAATATACGGCATTCGATGTGTGTTTGCCGCACGTATCCCATCATAATACGAGCACGTCACGGCCGTCACTCCGGTTAACCCGGAGAAATGGTTTATTTGAATGAAATAAAAAAAAAAAAATTTGTTTGGTGTCTTACACTTCTCGTTTGGATATTTTTCCCTCTATTGTGACAGAGGAAACACATTATGACACATTTCCTTGATCAAAGACGAAATTTATAGACGTTCCGCATTTTTCTGACGTCACAGGTAACCATTGGACGGGATCCGGATTTATTCTCAATATAAATTTCCTGTCCTCACGTATACCCTCTCGGGTTTTTACGCATTTACCCTTCCCACCCTCCCGACCCCTCTGCACGGCATTCACCAAGGGCCAAGGAAAAACCTCACCCTGAGGGGAAACCTTGGCCAGGGGCAGTCGTCTCTTTTACGAGACCCCCGCTCGACAATGAAACCGAGAAAATTAGAAGCGTTAGAATAACTGCAACGGACGGGACGCGAACCCGGGAACCTTGCCACGTCAGTCTGACGATCTAACCACTCGGCCATTGCCGTCGGTCTTATTCTCAATATAAAATTTATAAGAAATTTTGACTGAAAACGCGGACAGTCCAGACCGGGACTCGAACCCCGGACCTGCTGATTATACATCGGGAGCCGTTTATTATTTTTTTATATATAACCAATTTTTTTCATTCAACAGTAGTCCATATTTACATATTTATAATTAAAAAGATTGGGATAAAATAATTTTTTTTAACGTAATTATTAATTTGTGGGTACTACGGACTTGAGAGATTACCTGCCTAAAAACCGCACTTGAAAATATTGAAATAGAAAAAAAATTACAGCTCAAAATACAAGAGACAAAATACGCCTCAAGATATTACAAAAAATAATATAACAAATGGAAATATCGTAATATAATAATATTTTAACGAAAGAATATATTCACGGTATAACATTTTCACTTGTCATATTTTTAAGTAATATTTTGAGTGCGTCCCATTTTTTTCTGAAAACCCGAATAGTTCAGACCGGGACTCGAACCCCGAACCTTCCGATTATACATCGGAGGCTCTTTATTATTTTTTTATATACAACCAAATTTTTTAATTCAACAGCAGTCCATATTTACACATTTATAATTAAAAAAATTGATATAAAATAATTTCCTTGAGCATAATTATTAATTTATTGGTACTACGGACGTGAGAGGTCCTGCCTAAATAACGCATTTGAAAATATTAAAACCGAAAAAATACTACAGCTCAAAATATTCCAGGAAAAAAGTGCCCCTCAAAATATTACAAAAAATAATAAAACAAACGAAAATATTTTGACTGTTAATATTATTATTAATTAACATGGGGAGGGGTTGCCGAAAAAAAAAAATTGTTTATATATTCGATAATTTCGGAGGTCCCGTGGTATTACTACCGAATATATCTCTTCATGTAAACATCTGCGAACGGCGAAAAGAGACGTCGAGCGAGTGTCGTCGCGGTTGGACCCGCATCTCGTGCACTTTATCGTCGACGATCCGATTTTTTTCACTCGTCACACTCTCCCCTCCCCTCCCCCTTTGTTCTGCCACCACCCTATGCCGATCTCCCACCCCATCCACTTCTACATGACGTGGAAGCTAATATCGTCGTTGCACGTCGTTGGCCTCGCGGGCAAATGTATTAGAGGGTCTCGCATAGCTAAACTAATTGGTTAAATCTGTTGGGCCGCATAACTGGAAGGCTAATTGGGTGATTTCCTGACAAATTATATCCACCCCGACGACTACGCCGCCTACTCGCCTAGCGGGACCGTTTGTCACTTGACACTTTTGAGGAGAGTGAGACACCGCAAACGATATACCACTTCGTACGCCTTTTCCAGATTTTCCTTTTTTTTTTAAAGGGTTTTTTTTTTTCCTGGCCTCTTGCTGGTGCATTTTCACATATGACACGACGTGTCTGCAACACCCAGAGTGCAGGGTATTTGGGGCTTTCATCTCGTTAATTTCTTCGTCTATTTTTGGGAGGGGGTGGCCCGAGGAGTTGGAGTTTATTGGAATTAAAGAGATCATTATTTTGGGGGAATTTTTTGGACGGTGGTAGCGAGATTGATGAGTGGGGGGGAATTATCTCATTTTTTTTTGAGAATATTTTCATTTAAGACAGCTAGGGAATTATTTTACGATTTTTTTCTTCAGAGAGTCTGTCAGGAATAAATCAATTTGTAATATAAAATGTAACAAATTATGAAATAGTTAATATTTTTTTAAATTAATAATTGTATTGAAGAATGAAAATACGTTGACAATTCTCGTAAAGATTATTAGCAATTGTTGGTAATCATTTCCCCCGATTAATTTAAATTAATGAATTAATGTTTTAAATTAATTGTTTGCCTGTGTGAAGTCGCTTTATTGAATTATCAATATTGATAAAATACTCAATTAATATGGCAATTGCAAGGATTTATTCGAGGAACGTTTTATGAAAATTTGCCAATTTTTTCGTAAAACAAAATATTTCTATTTTTATATTAACGATTTAATTTTCATCTCCCCATAATTCTCAACATGAAAAAGAATTGTGAACGCTTTACTTTCCATTTTATTGACATGTTTTTAATTTGTAAAATCACTTACCACTATTTAAACTCGGCTATATAAACAAAGTGTACGGCAAAAGGGGGCAGAGAGATTGGCTCAGAGCATCAAAGTCAGTCGCAAACAGAGAAGACGTTGCAGAGGAGAGAGTAATACTAGAGAGGGCGAGAGAGAGAGAGAGAGAGAGAGAGAGAGAGAGAGAGAGAGAGAGAGGGCGAGAGTGAGGGGGAGATACAGGCACTCGTGAGAGAGCCCATACGGTCTCGTTAACGGATCCTCCAGCGACCTTTGGTGGATTTTCAGACGCCACAGAATCACAGTCATTTACGTATGAATTAGGAGATAGGGAAACGAGCCGAGCAATTACAGTCTTCCTCTCGTTTCATCCACTCTGGATTCCCTCCATCGGAGACGTCGTTTTTGGGTGAAATACACACACTCTCTCCCAGTCTCTAGATATTTATGGGAAACTGGAAAGCGCTCGGTACGTACATATGAATTTAAACTTGAATAAATCATTTATTGTAATAAACAATTACGATAAATAATTCTGTATCATACATGGAGAAAAATATTCAAGAAAAATTACGGAACAAGTCACGTAATGCCCGAGCCAAAATCCTTTTCAGGAATTTTTGTACGAATTAAGGAGAATAAATCCGTCGCCTTACTGAAAACATACGATAAAGTTGCGTAATTTTTTTGGAAATTAAACTCAAACAGTAAAATCTACGAGAAATTTCGAGACTTATTACGGCTCAGAAAATAAAAATTACGGAACGCTCGGTAATTTCTACGGAGCGTTCCGTAATTTCGACGGAGCGTTCCTGAAAATCTAAGTATTTAAGTATGAGCCTGACGAAACTTGGCAATCGAAATTTCTTTCTCGTCTACTTTCATGAACATCAAATACTTTTAAATAATCCCCACCATCTAAACTCATTAAAACCCAATTGTTCGTAATAATGACGTAAATCGTGGCAATTTAAGTAGGGGTAATAATGTACGGATCATTAGTTCCCAAGTACAAAGTCAAAAACGTCAATTTCCAAGTGGCAAATATTGCCCAGTGGGAAAAAAAAACCATAAAAATATTGGTATGGAGGGGGAGAGTGCATCCCCCCCCCCGCCCCCCTTAGGTCTACCTCATGGGTCCCATCATCTCGGTGGATCGGATCGCAGTTAGGGAAGTGCCAAAGTAGGGAATCTTTTAATTTGACGGACCATAAAGCACGCCTGGAGTGTTATATCTGCCATCTCATTTTCATCGATTGCTCCTCTCTCACTTTCCCCATGACACCCCAAGTCCGACTCAGGATGCGACAGTTGGTGCGTACATTGTATACGGGATATCGTCGTTACTCCCATGGGATATCATGGCGTGTCGTATCGCTGTAATAATAACGCGTAAGCGATACCCGCTCGTTGGGGCTCAACATTCACGCACCGAAGTCCCCTCGTCATTCGCCGTTTCGTCTTCGCGTATATGACGCGACATTGCGCGTTATGTCGCGCACGAGGGACCAAAGGGGGGGGGGGGGGGAGAGAGACCTTGGGGAGAGAGATTTTTTCGTGTAATCACCTCCTTAGGGTCCCATTCACTCGTTCACAGGCATTTATACGCTGAATAATTGCGATTAGAGTCAGTCGCGAGATATGACTTTTCGTTTTGGTATTTCAATTGTATACACTCTGAACAAAGGAAAAAAAATGGAAAAGAGAATTGCTAAACATTGTCCAACACCTCGTATCATGTCAAACATTCTATATATAATGAATCCAATTGTCATTAAATCCATTGATAGATTTTTCGTAGAATGTGAACTCCATGTATAACTGAAACTAGAAAATTCGAAGTAGTTGAGACTATATTTGAAATATTTGTACAGAAATTACGTGAGGATATGTATACGTTGTAAATAGACTATGTTATATTAGCTAATAGATCTCGCATTGAGGTCTCTAATGCACAATGAAAAAAATAAAAAAAAAATTGTATACACGGAGAAAAATATTCAAGAATAATTACGGAACAAGTCACGTAATGCGCGAGCCAAGATCCTTTTCAGGAATTTTTGTACGAATTAAGGAGAATAAGTCCGTCGCCGCACTGAACACATACGAAGCAGTTGCGTAATTTTTTTGGAAATTAAACTCCAACAGTAAAATTTACGAGAAATTTCAGGACTTATTACGGAGCAGAAAATAAAAATTACGGAGCGTTCCGTAATTTCTACGTAGTGTTCCGTAATTTCTACGGAACGTTCCTGAAAATCACCGTCAGACAGCTGACCTTGACGTGTCGGGCGGATGAGTAATTTTACGTGGAAATTGGGCACTTTCTATGAAATTTCAACTTCGCTCCCAGATTACGTGACTTGTTCCGTAATTTTTCTTGAATTTTTTTCTCCGTGTAGTTTACAAATTTTTTCCACAAAACAGGAATTCTCATCGTCAAATACTCTCTCACCGGTCTTTTGTGCAATTTATTTTCTCAAAGAATTGTTATATATTAACTTTCCGGTAAGGAAGTTATTGTTTTTACGCTGGAAAGGAAAATCGCGAATTTCGTGAAATGAAATGAAATGAGTAATTTGTGACGTTGAATTTCGAGTGATTACTAGCGATTGAGATCTTTTAAAACACTTGTACATATTTTTCCACGGAATATTGAGTGAACTTGGAGTGAAAAAAATATTGAGACACGTGTTGTTTTGAATATTAACTGGTTGCTAGCAGAAATGCCGTCTCCGCTTTCAAAATACTCCTATAAATATCCCTAACGTAACTAACTGGGCTCGCTATTTCACTCTATCCGGCTGTCAGGCACGTTGACAAACCCAATTTCCTCTAGTCACGCATAATTTATACCGATTTTTCACACAGCCACGAGAGCCCAGCAAATTAACCTCGAAATTTCTTGTCAATAGGGTAATTTTTTTGTTTCAACCAAGAGGGAGAATCACTTGTCACTTCCACGAGAGAAATTACATTTTCTTCGGTTTAACTCATTTGGTGCTCATTCATTGCCACCATCTGCCTCAATTTTTCATATTAATGGGCTAACAATTATCAGTTTTAATAATGCGATTGAATTCTTTCTTTCTCCCCATCGATTGTATTCTGACTTTGTGATTAACTGTATTGAATGTAAAATATAATTAAAAATAACCGAATATATATTGACATAAATATAACAAATAAATAAATATATCGATACTATAAATTCAAATGTTATCCTGTCAATATTAATCAAATCTTTAATTAAAATGACGAGAGTCAAAATTTTTCTTCACATCAAAATCAAAAAATAAAATCCAATGGCAAGTGATTAATGCAATTCCGTCCTTCAAATGTTAAAACCCAAAAAATTATAAACCAAAATCCCCTCCCATTAATTCCCTCACAATCCCCCCCAAATTACTCAAAACAATTAAACCTCCCGCTCAACCCCCCAAAAAATCCCTCCTCTCCTCATCTCCAAAAAAAATAATAACAAAAAAATCCCCCGAAATCCGATAATTTCCTCACCACCCGCCGCCCCCTAAAAATTATGGAAGCGAAAATGGCTGCACAATTTATATCCATGCACACAGCTACAGAGATGGAAGTCGCGTAATCGGAATAGTCGATTCGACGCGGGCGCGGTCTCCCCCCGCTGCCCCCCCCCCCCCCCTCCCGCCCTCTCATCCTCATTCTCGGTTTCTCTTCCATCCATATCGTTCCTCGTCGCGTGGATACGTGGGCGAACCACCGACGTTACCGTATAATTATCGGATGGCAGGTAACTCGAGCGAGACAGCCGCTGCGCGTTTTAATTGGCCAATTATCGTACCCACGGAATAGGTGTACGCGTTCAGATAGCCATGAAACACCCGAGGGTGACCGTTGATATCATTGAGAGGCCTGAGAGAGAGTAGGAGAGAGAGAGAGAGAGAAAGAGAGAGAGAGAGAGTGACATAATGCAATACTTCAGGTTAACAAATATCCTTTGGCCTTTCTCGATCGCAATTCATAGATGGAGACCAACTCAGGTAATAGGGGTTGGGGAGAGGGTGGAATGGGGGGAGGGGGGGGGGCGGCAGGGGGGGGGGGATGGAGTTAGTTCAACCATGGTTTTCTGATCCCATGGAATGGAGGGACTCGAGCGCGTACGGAAACCAGCGCAAATTGGTCACGGCTGGTACACTCTCATCCCCCCCTTGCCGCCCAAACCTACTCCCCCCCCCCCGCCCTCCCCCTGACACCCGCGGACCTTCCCCACTATTGTAATGCATTGGTCGACAACTATTAGGCTCCCTCCTTCGATAATATGCCTTTCGGTCTTACTGCTAAAGTCACTGAACCGTAAATTACGGACAGGTTATACTGGGATTCGGGGTTTAATCCCTGTTTGGGTGAGCTCGTGTAGCTCGAGGGGTGCACCTGATTTTTGATGCTCGTTTGCGGAACCTTTGGGGGGGGGGGGGGGG
>JAPYZN010003222.1:0-13334 GCA_030522865.1 Psyttalia lounsburyi | reverse complement strand
ACTGAAGGTCGAAAAGTAAAGGTCGAATTAACAGTTGAATCATTTCACTAATGAAGTTTTCTCGATCTGTAATTGGTAAAAATGTAACTCCTAGTTTTCGTTTCTTAATCCTCTCAATAAAATGTCTACGAAAACTTTATTCGGAAATATTCCACGTGAACTTACCTGCGAATGGATCCAAGTGGCTCCGGATAAACTTCGCGACTTAATTTTCCAAAATTAAAATTCTCACGAATGCCGTTCTACGAATTGTCTTTAGTTAGCCTTGAAAATTATTTATTCTTGCGACAACAAATTTTCGAAATTGCGTCTTTTTGAGATTGTTATTTTCAATGTTCAAGGCCATAGCGTGATAATTGTTTACCATTGATGATGGACTGATGTACAAATTCAAAATATCTCAGGCGTCACTGCCCCAGGGACCTTCACTCGTAGAACCAACTGCGTCGGAGGCATTTCGTCAACGAAATACAAATATAAGAAACCGACTTTTTTCACACTATTCATGTAATTAATTATGAAAATATGAAAAATCCATCAGTTCTAGGGAGGTTTATTTAGCTCCCTCGATTTATCTGTTAAAAAAATAATTTTTTTGTGTGAATACGTGAGTTGGAGCAGATTTAGCTGCCGCCATTTTGCAAAATCCTCAGGTTTAGAGTGGGACTCTCCAGAGAATATGGCGGACAGGCTTGCTCCTCACCTCACGTTTTTAATTATGCATCAAAAGTATTGAACATCTCCAAATCAGTTTCAATTGATCCCGTCGTATTCCTCCGATGAGAAGAATGTCAATCTAATAATCTGTTTGGAATTTGTCATTGTTTTCCATTGATGATGGACTCATATACGAATGCAAAATATTTTCAGCGTCAAACGTAGTTGACGAAATAGAGAGATAAGGAAGAGAATTTATCCGAAATGTGTTACTCGATTTATTAAATCTTTTGATATATGTTTGAATTAAATACACAAGTAAATAACAGGAGTTGGATGATATTTAGGTGACCCTTATCTTCCAAGACCCTTAGGCTTCGGGAATTTCCAGACAACATGGCGGGCAGGCTGGTCTCTCGCTTCACGTTTTTAATCATTCGCCAAAAGTATTCAGCATCTCCAAACCAGTCTCAATTGATCTCACTTCACTCTCTCGATGAGCAGAATTCTAATCCAATCATTTGTTTTGAATTTCGAATATTTTTATGATGACATTTTGTCATTGTTTTCCATTGACGACTGACTCACGTTCGAATGCAAAATATTTTCACCGTCAAACTTAGTCGACGAAATAGAGAAATAAAGAAGGGAATTTATGCAAAATATTCAATAAATAATTTTTTAAGAAGTCTGAAAAGGTGAGGCGGAGGCCATTTAGGCGTGGCCATCTTCCAAGAGCCCTAGACTTCGGAATTCTCCAGAGAATATGGCGGACCGGCTATTGTCGCCCACCTCACGTTTTTAACCAGTCGTCAAAACTATTCAACATTTCCAAATAAGTTCTCATTGATCTCGTCTTACTCTCCTAATGGGAAGAATCTCAATCTAAAAGTTTGTTTTGAATTTCCATAATTTTTATAATTATATGTGGTCATTGTTTTCCATCGATGATTTTGGATTCGATCTGACGCGCTCAGGTACAAATTCCAAATATCTGCGGCGTAATTCCTCAGGCGTCCTTAGTTGCAGGAGAAACTGCGACGAAATCTGAACTTACTTCCAGAAATGCTGAGATAAATCGAGCTATAGTCACACACAATCAAAACTTCTGATCTCCACATTCTGCTATCAGTTCTAGGAAGGAGAAGAGGCCGATAAGACAAGCTTTCTGCTTTCTACACGAATTATTATTCACGCTATCAGCTACTTTAACCCCGATTAATTGTGAAATCAAATTAATGATTAATGAGGGGCACTGATAATTCAGTTTGAACCGGTTACTTCGGGAGACTCTTATCAGGGGCTCTGAGAATTGGAAAATTATTGACGATCAAAGATAAAATGCGCCAATGGAGTGTGTAATGATTGTGTCAGTTGGAATGATTAATGCAATGGCTAAAAATTCGATCAATTCAAAACAATATTTTGTTTTCATAACATCAGGGGTCAACGATTACTTGAAATGGCTCCGAAACATTTGCCAATAGTCCATCCGGGGGAAGCAGATTTCGTCATTATTGGCCATTTTTTAATGTCATTTATTAGTGAAAAAGTCTCTGGCAAAACAATTTATTACAGCATTTTATGTATCAATATTTTACAATGAAAAACGTCTAGACTTGTTGCTTTTTGTCACTCGTTATTTGTTCTTGCTTGTTTACTTTCGTGACATCGTGGAAATTCTCATGACTCGAAGTTTTCACAGGCAAATCTTTTCCTCAAATATTTGTTCCGATGATATTTGTAAAGGATAGAAGTGGAAATGATCAGTGGAATTGGATGCGAGCATTAAAAATTAATACCTCTTTTTTTCATTTTTTTTTCATATTTTTCATTAAAAAAGCGTAATTTTTTTTTCATTCACAAATCATTAAATAAATATTGAATAAATAACTTGAGAAATCAATGAACAATGCGCCTCGTGCTTGTGGCAATCAGTTTTGCGTACTTCTCGTTGATTTTTTTTCATAATTTTTTTTTGTGTTTCATTCAAAAGTCTGTCGTTAAAAAATTGTTACATCAACTCCATAAAACATGTCGCAATTCTATTAATTATTAAATTCGATTTGCGACTTAATTTTTCATTAATTTTTTTATTTCATAATTTTCATAATTGACTAAAATTTATGGTTTTCTTTCGCTACATTTTTTTTTTTCATTGAATTAATTAAACGTGCGACAATTTGTCCACGTGTTGACCATTTTCTTTTCCTTTTTTTTTCTAGAGAGAATGAGATGCGCACGTAAAAACTTGACTGGGTGTCTAAGATTTTTTTTAATTATCTTAATTGAATGCGTATCTATTCACTTTTTCAAATCATTTATGTAACATGAATGCTCTTGTCATCCGGTATGATATTTACAGACGATTCGGATTTATGAAAAAAATGCGATTTACATTTTTTTTTCAGCTTTTCGTGTTACTCATTGATTTTCGATTGATTTAATTAACTACCTATTATTTCAAACTAGGAATAATCAATCAGTCCTTCTGTTATTTATTTATCTTCCTTGATAAAAACATCTCAACTTTTCGTAGAATTTTTGGTGCATGAATTCTCTTTAAACTATTGAAATCCAAGCGGATTTTTTCGAAATGAATTCTCCTGACTTGCTGAATTCTTGAAGTTAAAAATTGTTGAATTAAGATTATCATACAGTGAACTGAGGTGTCCCTGAAGTCGATAAATAATTTTGATAAATGTTTAAAAACGTGAAGTGAAACAGGCTGGGACGCCGCTCTCACTCAATATGGCGGCCAGATCTGTTTCTCATCTGGCGTTTTAAACAATTTTCAAAACTATTCGCCTTCTAATAATTTTCCAGCACAATTCAATAAACGAGATAAATTTATTAAAATTTTGAGAGTTCTCTGACGTTCATAAATAAATTTAAAAAATGTGTAACAACGAGGGTTACCATCTTGGAAGTCCCTTACACTTCGAGAAGCTCTTAAACAAAATGGCGGCCAAACTTTACGTCCACTTTGGATTTTCAATCATTTTAAAAAATTAATTCAGAGCCTCAGTCTCATTCTCAACTCACTGATCATACTTTGTTTATATGAACAAATCGAAGACAATAATTTTTTCTTCGTATCACCAAAATTCACTTGAATTCCCGTAGTTTATTTTTTTATCATGCAACACCCAATTATATTTTCTCACTCGATCTTTTATTCATCTATTTATTTCTCACTCTACAGCACGTCCATTGAGAGATCGGTGCAAATTATTTACAGATCTATTTTCTACAATCGACTCGTCACAACGACGAATGAGAATTATCAACATTGAAAAGTTTTGAATAAAGGTCTCTTGGTCGTTCAGACTGATGACCTGCTAACTTGAATAATCAGTCCTCATAGGATTCCACACTGGGCTTTCGTATTCAAGTAGAAAAAATGTTCAACTAATTGTCTGAGCATTTACAGATAGGAAATTAAGAGGTTTATCTTGGGAATGAATTATCTAGCGTCTTTGATATTTCAGACGAACCTGGAGATATTTAAAAAGGTCGCTGATTTTCCTCGTTTCACTCGATAATTTTTTTTTTTAATAATTTATCCGAGGAATTGCATACGAGAAAATTTGCCAAATCGTGTATAATTATTATTTACGATATCTATGTGTTATTTATTATGTACAAGTCTCATTCTGATTGCACACAGGGGAGAGAGGAAAAACAGATATCAAATTCTCCGTATTTTCAAAATTTCTACTTAAATTTATTTTCAACTCTCGGGCGCACACCAAAGACAATAAATGGACAATCGATAAATAATAATAGGAAAAAAAAACTTGCTCTTGCCTCACTTATCATCTCCGATGGCCAACGTTTAAGAGTAAATAAAAACAAGTTTATTGATTGATAAATCTCATGTCAATCACAGTTGTATGAAAATTCATCACTCACGATTGTCCGAAAGGATAAAAATATACTCGAATTTTTTCACATTTTCTCACATTTTCTAAACATAAACTTCTGAATCAATAATTTTCATTACAAATTAACAAGGCTGCATTTGCCAATATTTACAGAATGATATTTTTCATTATTTTTCCGCTGTCTTATTCACGATATAATGACGGATTAACTTCCAATATTCAATTAGTTCATCATTATGTAATTCATTAGTTACTCATTTTCATATTTTTCGACAAGTCTTAGTGACCATTTCATGTTCGCTAACGGAATGTTGCTGACTGAAGCTGAATTAAAAATTAAATTCTTTAATTACTCGTAGAACACATTCCCTCTGTGGTCCCCGACCCTTTTTTTTCACCACTCGACGTGACAAAAAATGAATGAGAAAAAAAAATCATTCTCTCACTCGCGGGAAATCTCGCCATTTCATAAAAATTCTTTCCTTCAACGCATTCACCTCCATATATTGGACTCGAGGCAATGTCTCTCTTCAATCATGGAATGGATTAGCTTATCTTATTGTTACTATTTTTTTTTTATGTTCGAGAACATTTTTCAATAACTAATTTATTATCAACGTTTGCATTATAATTCACTGCTTACTTCGTCGTAGTGGGAGAATTTCAAAAATACCTGCTCCAGGGTAGTCTGACTGAAGCTGTATTCTTCGATATCTAGCTCCAATTTAGCTGCAATGGAAAAAAAAAGTATTTTTAGCATGTGGTAAAGAATACTTTCTATTTGTTAACATCATTAGTTATTATGAAGAAAGAAAAAAATGAAATTGAGGCGTATTTCAGGGTTGGGAGCTATGACACTATTCTCTACTTGACATTTCGCTTGATATTCGCCATTTCAAACAGTTTCTCCATTTTTCGTGCTTCATCTTCTAAAATAGCATCAACGCCTGATATTCCCAGAACATTCATCACTTTTTTCATTAGTACGTTAATTTTATCCGCCGTAAATGAGTAACTGCTACAACCTCTGAGTGACGATGGTAACAACAATAATAACTGAGGATTGAAATATAAAAATGAAGATTAAGGGCCGGGTGTAATAATTTGCGACCTCGAAATCGCCGTCACAGATTGCACGTGAAATAATGATCAAATCGTAAGCAGACATAATTTTCGGCCTGCAAAAATCATGCACGAAGGTCGGAAATTAGGTTTGCTTATGATTTAATAATTATTTTTCTTGTAATTAGTCACGGGGATTTCGAGGTTACCAACTATTACACCGGGACCTTAAATTGAAAGATGAAACTGAAAAATTACGTGAAATAATAATAATTCTCTTCGGTAAATAATAATATAATAGTTTGTTTATGAATTAAAGATAACATTCCCATCTACCAAAAATCCTTTCCATCCATTAACCCCACTGTCCTACCTTAAAAATGTGGAACGCATTCCCCTATATACCTAATTCCCAACTGTTGTGGCTGGGGTTCACTCCAGCCGCGACCCCGTCGGGAGCCCTGGGTAACGCCAACTGCTGGTGAGGTTTGTTTATACCTTACCGCACGTTGATTTGTATTTATTCAAACTCATTTAAAATTATATAATTTTATACCTTCATTAGGGAAGGTGAGGGGAAGGTTCCTCTCACTCACCCAAGCATACTGAATTTCAACTCTTTACGTCCTGATACGAGAAAATCACTAAAAGCAACCAGTTTCCAACCCTAAATATATAATTTCCTACAATATACAAGCAAAAATAAAACAACTTCACTTCAGTTTTCAAAGAAGAAATTAGGAGTTGCTATAATGACGGTTTACCAAACTTTTACTTGTCTTTCCTCCTTTTCATTTCCTCTTTACTCAAAATTATCAACCGCGAAGCCTACCTTTCTCCAACTGCATGAAAGAATCAGCCAACGACTGAACGGCGTGCTGAGGCACCCCAAAAACAAGCCTATCAGCAAAACTCTCCTCAAGCGTCACATCTGGAAATAGACCAGCAACAAATTCCTTGAGCGTGGCAATCCTATCCCCTGACGGTGTAGTAGGTGTAGAATCACCCCCCAGTAGTTTCATCTCAAGCGTATACCCAGCGCCATACAAATTCTTCAAATGTTGAGTTGAGCCTATACACCTGAGTTCCCCCTTGACCATAATTCCGACCCTTGAGCAAAGTGCATCGGCCTCCTCCATAGAATGAGTAGTGAGAATGGCGCCCCTGCCCCCCTGAAAACTAGCTAGAATGGTATCCCACAGGAATCTCTTGGATCTTGGATCCATTCCCGTGCTGGGTTCGTCCATGAGGACAACCTTGGGGCCGCCCACCATAGCCATAGCAAAACTGAGCTTTCTTCGAGTGCCGCCAGAGCACTCCTGAGTCTGCTTGTCGGCGTGCTCCTGAATCTGCAAACCAGACAGATAGAGATCGACAATTCTATCGATGTCCTTCCATGGAACACCTCTCAGGGCGGCATAGAGCTCCAAATGTTCCCTGACAGTGATATTTTTCCAGAGTGCATCATGCTGAGGGCAGTAACCCATCTGCCTGAAGGCCTCTGCCATGTGGGAATGTATGTTGTGCCCTCCCAACTGAACTCTCCCCCTGGTCGCCGCCTCCTCAGCGATAATGATCTTCATAGTTGTCGTCTTCCCAGCTCCATTGTGCCCAAGAAGGCCAAACACCTCGCCAGGCTCAACAGCAAGCGACAAATTTCTCACCACCACCTTCTTCGGTGGACTAACCTCCTCCTGCTGCAAATCGCTCTTGTTACAACAGGCGCAGGAAGTGCCGGCTTCCCTCTGCCGATACTCCTTCCTCAAATTTTGCACTAGCACAACTGGTGGCTCTTGAACAGACGATGACGTAATGAAATTGAACACCTTCTGGCGTTCATTCTTGACGTCGGTGTCCTCGTGCTCGCCGATATCGTTGTTCTCCATTATTTCTTCACCTATTGCGCCACCGTTTCTGAGGAAGTACTTGAAGACTTCGCTGATGTTGCCACCGGACTTCTTGACGTCGAGAAGCAGAAGGACGAAAAACCACAAGGGACAGTGGACAACGACACCGAGGGCCATCAGAAGTATCTCTGGCGTTAGGTAGTCTGACAGGGAGAGATGGTGACATGCTGCATTGATGGAACACATCAGGTGGACGCGGTCGACGTAGTAGACAGCTGCGTACGGGACGTACATGGAGTTCAGAAGGGAGAAGACACAGTGGAGGGCGAAGGCAGCTGTGCCACCCAGACCCAGCATGTCGAGAATCATGACTAGGATGAAGGGTATCAGGCCGAAGAAGGTGGCTATGTTTGGGAGAATGCTTTGAGCGGAGTCCATCTTGTCGAAGATGTAGCTGAGACAGGTTGAGAAGAGAATTGAGGAGGGGCAGTACAGCATGAGGAGGCTGCCGAGGGTCAGAATTGCTGGCACCTCCTGGAGGGAGGGCACGTCGAAAAGGAATATTATGCCGAGGATGCAGAGGCAGATAAAGGACATGAGGCAGACGAGGACAATGAAATAGGTTAAGAAGTACATGGGAAAGGACAGACCGTTCACTCGGAGTTGATTTTTTGTTTTTATCTAAAAAAGGAAAAGACCAATTGATTTTGTCAGCATTTAATTTCATTTTGTGAGCATGTTCGAGAGACTCACCTCACGATCGTACACCATGTCAACGGCAAGAGTGATTGGTACCAGTACAAAGTTCATGCCGATGAAGAGAGCCGAACTAGCTATTCCTATGTTGAATTCTTGAGGCTGCGATGTCTGCTGGAACGGATGGGTTCTCACTTCGATCAGGGTTGGAACATTATTGCCAGCCAAGAGCCTTTAAATCAAGACAAAAAGACAATACTCAAAATCTACTGTTGGTTCCTGATTTTTGTGGGGTTTTAACTCAGGGATTTTTTTCTTCGGATTACCTGTAATAGGCGTTCGATATTATATTCATGACAATTGGTAAGGAATGCTGCATGGTGTCGTTATAGGTGATGGTCAAGTTCATTCGACGCTTGTCGTAGTCGTCGATGTTTAATACTGCCATGTGTGGAGCAATAGTCAGCAGATCTGTATAATTACCGTCGTACTCTTTCAATGCAAAGGCGCTCTGATTGATCTGGTACATCATTGGTAATATATCACGATCTGTTCGATTCATGTAGAGAATTCTAGTTTCCTTGCCGTAAGTATCTGTCGAAATAAATTATTGATGAGATGTTCGAGGACTGTTAAATAACGAGATAATTTTCTATTCAATACTCACTATTACTCAGCTCAAGTGACTGCATCTTAACTTCAACCGTCTGAATGCTATTCAAGTATAGCCCAAGTACAACGAGTGCAAGTGGCGCAACGATAGTAAAATAAAGCAACTGAATATTTCTGAACAATCTCAGACATCTCAGTCTCAACATAGCATAGAGTGTCTGAAAAAAATTAGGCCGAATCTTGATGGGGTCTAGTCCAAGGCCTAGAATAGCCGGATTTTTATCAGTGTGAACACCATCCGGCTCACCACCAGCACCTTTAACTTGTCCATCAACCTGCACAGTGGCGCCCTCATTCTGTAGGCTCTGATAAGAAGTGCTTTTCGATTGGAGGGATAAAGATCTGCTGAGGGCGCGATTTCTCACCATTTTCTTGGACAAATTGTCCATAGTGCACTCGGTCTCCTCGTCCTTCTCGAGATGCAGAAATACCTCCTCAAGGGTTGTCATGGAGACACCGTAGCTGCTTATCCCGAGCCTGCTACTTCTCGTCTTGATCTCGTGCTCAATTGCGGAGAATAAGGGGGCAAAATTTTCCACAGAATTGTGAGGAAGAATGAAACTCAGCTCCCTTCCATGACGTCTTGCCTTTTCAGCTTTGGCGACGTGCGACGTCACAAGTCTTGATATAGCATGGACCCTTCCATTGCCCTCCAGGACAAGGGTCAAATGGTACCCAATGCCGAATTTGTTTTTTAAGAACAAAGAACTTCCACAGCAGCGCAATTTTCCCCGGCTGATGACTGCCTTTCGATCCGCCAGAATATCAGCTTCGTCCATGAAATGTGTGGTAAGAAGAATGACTTTTCCATGCCGCCTGGACTGCAGAAACGACCACATCTGTCTTCTCGAGTAGGGATCAACGCCGGCCGTTGGTTCATCGAGAATAATTATCTTAGGATCCCCAATAATAGCAATGCCAACTGACAACTTTCTCTTCTGTCCACCACTCAAATACTTGGCGAATGTGTCAGCCTTCTCCATGAGATCAATATCCTTCAACGTCTTCTTGACTTCGATATCAGTTTCCGATCGAGGAATTCCTCTCACAGCAGCGAAGAACTCGAGATGCTCGCGAGGGGTCAGTAGATCGAAGAGAATATCGTGTTGAGGACAAACACCTGTCATACTTCTTATCATCTGCATGTCATTCGAGTCCCTCACATCGTACCCAAAGATGAGAGCAGTTCCAGCTGTTGGCGCTGTCAGTCCCGTTAATATATTGAAGAGAGTCGTTTTACCAGCTCCATTATGTCCCAGAATGGCTGTTATCTGGCCCTCGTAAATAGTTAAATTGATGCCATTCACTGCTTTTATCTCTGGCTTTCGACACTTTTGGTAGGATTTGTAAAGATCTACTATTCTAATAGCCTCGCGACCCTTCATCTCTCTGACAACCGGTTCGACATCGCGATTGGCCTCCTCCTCGGGGATGAAGGAATTGGATTCGCCATTGGACGACGGTATCCTCTGGACCTTTTTCTTGCACCAGTAGCCGCGGGTAAAGCAGAACCAGGGCGGCCTCTTCACTCCATACTCACTCGGTACGACTGAGTCCAGGTAATAAGCGAGTAGTCCATAAAGAAATATGTCCAATGTCATCATCACTAAACTCCCACCAAAGGGGATTCCCGGTCCAGACCAGAGATTATCGAAGTTCACACCCTCACCCTGAAGATCTAGCACAAGTGCTTTGTCCATTGCTAGGGCGACTCCAGTTGGACTGAGAATGGAGACCACCCAGAATGATATTGAGCTTGAGTCGTCTACGAATACTTGGATGAAGTACATCAGACTGAGGATGGTCACGGCGAAGTTGCCGAGTACTCCGGCAGTTCGGGATTTGTCGAAGAAGGGGGTTATCATGAAGGCAAACATTATGACGGAGAAGGAGTAGAGAACCACTAGGAGAAATATTGGGAGAAAGTGGGTGTGTTGGAACATCTGGAGGGTGAAGAGGAGAACAACTGCCACTGCTGAGAGGACCAGTACGAAAATACTGTAGATTATGAACCATGACATCCTGGAAAAAACAACAATGGTGGATTAATGAAACAAATTTGTTTTCTTTTCTTCTTCTGAAGTAATATTGTCCCAGTGTTTTGGAGGGTTGGACAAGAGTGGATGAGGTCTTTCAGACTGAGAGCAACCACCATCAACTGGTAATGATGTTAACACTTACCAAAACACAGAATCCTTCAGCCCCATTATCTTCATTCCCTCTTTAATCTTATTCTCCTTCTCCCCCACAATTAATATCAAAAGATAAGTTATGAATTGTGAAAGTGCTAGGACCATGTAGAGTGGTATAACAACCCTAAACGCCAGCATCCAGTCTGTAGGGGAACAAAAACATCTCGTTCAGTGTCACTCGTGTTTTCTCAACCGTAGAGATACTCACCAGCAGTGTAAGCCTCCTTAGGAAACATCTCGAGCTTCACATCTGGCACTGTGACCTCGCTGTTTCCCGTGTCAAGCTGAATCGGAGGAAGAGATTTTTGATGAGAAATTTCAGGCAAAAATAATGAAGAGACGTACCCGAATTTTTGTCATGTCTATGAGCATCTGTAGAGCCATGAACCCGGAGTGCAGGTAATCGTTGACCGGACAGGAGCCTCCGGTCTCTATGGAGAGGACGCCTCCCAGCCAGTGGCTGGTGTCCTTTCGACATGTGACGGGAGATGAGTAGAATTCCGTTGGGGATGGGGGCGATGTGTACGAAGGATTTGTACGTATCTCATATCTGAAGCAAAAATTCTTTATTATTTTTTTCCCATGTGGATTTGGTTAAATTCTAATCATCATTCGCAAGGAAGAAATACGATTGGTGGTAATTCGAGACGATCGCAAGTTGAACAAACACTCTTCTTACATAATAAATCAATAAGGAACTTGAAAAATTCAGCACCTCTTCAATCCCTTCTATCACTCACCAACTGACCAATTGAGATTGGATCAAGATCGAATTAAGGTTGGATCAAGATCGCATCAATGTTGGATAAAGGTCAAAGTAAGGTTGGATCAAGATCGAAGCAAGGTTGAATGAAGGTCGGAGCAAGGTTGGATCAAAGTTGGAGCAAGGTTGGATCAAGGTTGGACGATGATTGGATCAAGGTTGGAGCAAGGTTAGAGCGAGGTATATATTCGAAGTAAGCCCCAATTAAAATTAGATTAAAGTTAGATTAAGGCCTTCATGGAGAACCCTTTCTCATACTCTGGGACCTAAATTTAACATCGACATATGGTCCATATGTACCACTATAATTAATAATTGCTGTACATCATCTATGCACATCTCATTTTCCGTAATAAAATTTGAGTAATGAAGCTGTTAAACAAACCTTTATGATCATGCTCACACGGTCACATAGGTGGAGCGGGGGGAGGGAGTTAGCCGAGTGGCCTGGAAGGGAGGGGGGGCCTCCCCCGGAGTTGCCGAGCGGAGTAAGGGGCAGAGCCTCCTCGTAAATAAATAAATATATGAAAATGAAAAATAGGGAATTTTGAAGATTAAAAGAAAGTTAACCTTTCGAAAAATTCTGTAAGATTCTAGAAAATTCTGGGATTCCCGGGATCATTACGCATATTTTTCCTACTTACTGCAAACGATGGGTGATTGGCTGTGGATCCTCAAATATAACAGCCAGTGGTATGCTGTAGGGATCGCGCCAATAAGCCGCTTGGAGATCATCCTTCGTCTCTAATACCATAAAGTTTAGAGGGTTTCCCGAAGAACCCCACATCGACTGCCACAGACTGTTCATTGAATTTAAGAAGCTCTGAAAAAACAAAATTCCTTTTAATCTCAACCTGATTTCACCATTTGCTTGCACAACCTCGATTAATCTTCTTTGTTTGTCGAGGGACGATGAGAATGTAAAATGTCCAGTGGCATTTAAAATCAGATTCAGCGGTAGAAGGGCGAACAAGGGGGGCAGGGGTGTGAACATTTTTTTTCAATAAGAACGATTTTTACTGGAGCCAAGAAACCCACGGCTTGACAATTGTTGAAAAAATATCTTCTGAGAAAAGAAATACTTTAATTCTTCTAAGAAATTTTGCACTGATTTCGAAGACAAGGGTAATTTATTTATAACAAGAATGTCATTTCTCGAACGAAGTCTAGTTGGATCAATTTATTCAATAATGTTGCAATCTCAAACTCAAAATATTCTGATGTAAAAACCGCTGGCTGCGGTTCGAGAAGTCGTTTTCTTTTTGTGCTCCGCGTACTCGTCATTTTTTAGAATAGAATAAATTTTCTTGACGAAAGGTTTCATTTTTCAGAGTAAGATATTACTTCCTTGTCCATTTTTGAGCCATGAATTTCATTGTAAGAGTAAAAATATATTTCTTAAAAAGAGAGTTTTCTCACAGTGGAATGGGAACTTTTTGGCAGATTGTGATGAAAAATTTCGTTCGTATCACACGCAAAAGAAGTTTTTTGCAATACCTGCCCAAAAAGTTCACTTTTCGGTACCGTTTTTCGTGCGTAAAGTGGTACTTTTCCGCAC
>JAPYZN010003221.1:0-13655 GCA_030522865.1 Psyttalia lounsburyi | reverse complement strand
TTATTTAAAGGAAAAGTGTAGATTTATATTGTTCACAAGGTAAAAACAGTTCAATTAAATTACTCTCTAAGTTCAATTGAAATTAATGTTTGAGACATGAAATTTTATTTAATGGCTCACAATTTGTTTTCATTAAAAACAATAATCGAATGTAATTTTATTTATAAAAAAGAGCAGACTCACATGGTTCAGGTTTCAAACAGTTTCGCTAATCTAAAATATTCACTAAATATTCCATATTTTTTGTTATTTTCTCTCAGAAAGTTAACACTATTTGCAAAATAATGGAATGTAATTTTATTTATAAAAAAGAGTAGACTCCCGTTGTTCAGGTTTCAAACGGTTTCGCTAATCTCCTCCCCTTAATTTATTAAAAATAATAAAAACACTGGACATCAAATTGCGCAGAAATTTTACTAAATTCCATGAACGCATTACCACAAAATAATTCAACACTTCTCGTGCATTTGCATTTTCTACAAAATCGCAATGAAATTATATGGGAAAGTTTTTTTCAAATTTTTTACTCCTTGACAAATAAAAACAAATTATTCTGAAGATAAGTAGATGAGATATGAGATATCTTGCGATGGGTCAAACGTGCAAAGTAAAAATAGAACGGAAGAAGAGGTGATTTTTATCAGCTAGTTTGGGCGAATTGGTTTTCAATATTTGTTTGTTTTTTTTATTGGCTTGCAGAAAACTGGAGCAAGGATCAAGATATACTCCAACTGTTGCCCTCACAGTAGCGATCGAGTCATTAGCATCTGCGGCAAGCCATCGACATGTATGGATTGTATTCGTGAGCTCGTTGCTACCATTAAAACGGTATGTTTGTACTTACAATTTGCATTCAAATTAATTTTTTTGGTCATACAAAAATTGCATATCTTGTTGTTACCCATGAAATATTGAACAAGAGTTTATAGTTATTAGAGAATACTTTGAAAACTCGTGGAGACAATTTTTTTTCCGACATGAAATCGCCAATTTTAGTCTCACATCTCGCGATTAAACAAAAATTGTTTAAAAAATGCAAATTAATATTTCGAATATTCCATTTTTTGACATAAAATGAATCAATGAAATAAATATATTTATCAAGACCAGAATTTTCCAATCAATTTATCACGAGTCCATATTTTTAAACAATTGATGCCAAAAATAAATGGAAAAAAAAATTGCTAAATTGAGATTGCATTAGTTAAATAATTTAACAAGAGATAAAATAAACAAATGCATGAACTGACAAGAGGTCAATTGTTTTTGCTGGCTCGAAAATTGTCTTTTATTTATTAAATTGTTGGTTTTCAGTCTCCCCTGAAAGGCGTAAACAATCCGTACGATCCCCACAATTACGACGACTACTACGCGGAGGAGTACGGCGGTTACGGTTCTGGTGAGGGCCAGGGTAAGCCAGGTGGTTTTGGCCCAGGTGGACGTGGCAGCGGTGGAGGTGGTGGCGGTGGTGGAGGGGGTGGTGGCCAGGGTATGCCACCGCGACGTGACGTACGTGGTGGAGGACCGCCGGACATGAATCGAGGCTTTCCACCGCCACCCAGGGGTGGACCACGCGGTGGAGGTGGCATGTCTGGACCACCTGATCGTGGCTATGGGAATTCACGAGGTGCCGGAGGCGGAAGTAGTGGTTACGAAGGAGGAAATCGTGGTGGGTTCACTGGAAATAGAGGGGGACCACTGCCTTTCGGCGGTGGCAATTACAATGGTGGGGGAATTGTCCACCTCTTCCATTGTCAATCAGATGGTGATAAATGAATTTATTGTTTCGCTATTTTTCAGACAATGGCTGGGGCATGCAGGGAAGCGCTCCCAATGGCATTGGCAGCGGGGGAAATTCGGGAATGGGGGGACCACCGATGGGGGGCAATAATCAGAGCAGTCCAGGGGGAATGGGGGGAAATAAAACCAGCACTCAAGTTACTATTCCTAAAGAGGTAATTGTTTTACTTCAAGTCATGATAGACTGGCCGATTTAACGATCAGGTGGAGTAGTTCGGTAATTCGCAATCGCTGTGACTAATTACGAGAGAAAATAATTAATAAATCGTGAGGAAAAATCATTTTCAATCTTTGCGCTCGATTTTTGGAGATCCGGAGGCAGGTCTGCTGACAATTCGATCATTATTTCACGCGTGATCAGTCACGGCGATTTCGAGGTGACTAATTATTAGTCTAGGACTGTTTAGTTAATTGTGAATGACTCCAGAGGGAGTAATTGATTTAATTATCGATGATAGCGAGACTGATTTGGCACTTGTCCTTTAACAAATTTCAATTGTAGTTAAAAATTGATTTTATATTTTTTCACTCTCCAAAATAAACACATAAAAATCTCTCGATCCTCAGCTGGCTGGAGCAATAATCGGCAAAGGCGGTGCAAGAATCAGAAAAATAAGATCAGACAGTGGAGCTGGGATAATAATAGACGAGCCACTAGCCGGCAGTAATGATCGCATTATCACCATAACCGGACTACCAAATCAGATACAAATGGCCCAGTACCTGTTGCAACAGAGGTAATTATCAAAATGTTAGTCGACAATAATTACATAACTAATCAATAATTATTTTATACCATAACAATGAATAATTTAATTATACGAATGTTGTTTAAGCTGATGTATGAATTGTGATGAATCATTGCTCATCAACTAACAGATAAAAATTCTCCTCAAGATAATCAGGGTACACACTTGATTCATGTCATGGTGGAGGAAGAGACAGAGTAACGATAGGATATATTAACAATTTTTTTGGATTCTTTATTTTTTTCTGATAAAAGAAAATAAATCAACTAGAAGATTACACGAACGCCCATTTACCATTCGACGTGCTGAATAACAGAGGATTCCGTTGTATGGAAGACTAGTGATTTTGTTGTTCTACTGTAGAGATAACAAGGAATCACTAATCATCCTACAAAGGTCTACCGTATCTTCGATAAAAACCAACTGCGCAAACTGCTTTTTTGGATTTACTAACAACAGTAATAAGCTGAGTCATTACATCCACGTCATACTCCATAATCATGGTTGTAAATGCCGTTTTTTTGTTGTGATGAATTATATTAATGATGTATTGAAATTGTTCACTGTACGTTGTTATTTAATGAATGATATTATCTGCCAAGCCATTAATTGTTCCTTTTTTTTTTCTCTCAATTTTCAGTGTGCACGATAACGCAGATCACTACTAAAACTGCGTAAAAGACGAATGAAGAGAGGGAGCCAAAGACGTGTTTATAACAATTTTTTTTATTCTTTTTTTTTTCATTTGTTAAGCAACAGAATACTAACGACAAACATCTGTCCCGTCAGGAGAGAGCAAGTGGGAGAGAAAAATACTGAGAACATTTTGTGCTTGGAGATTTATGTTTGTAGTTTTGAGTGGAAAAAAAAAAATAATATCTTCAGAGATTAACGAAACATATGTCACGGGGGAGGGGTGATTACAAGGCCCGCGTGTGAGACCATATTTTTTCAGAAGATCCAAAAAATCAGAGGAAAAAAAGACAAACCAACAACATGAATAATTCGATGTAGTTGTATTAATCGACAACAAAAAAAAGAACATTAACGCCTTAGACTTCTAGATTCACTGGTCATTACCAATGCGCTGGTTTATGTTTAAGATATTAATATTAATCATCAGCAAGTGGTTTTCAAAATGAACATTCGCTTGATTGCAGAGGAGACAAAAATAATAAAAAAAAAAAACAACAGTTTTCCTATGTGCATTTTTTCGGATGTATTTATCAGTTTCAATGTAAATAGGTAATAAGCTTACTTTTGAAAATCAGCATGCCCTTTTAATTTTATTCTAGATTGTAAAACCTTATGATTGATTTTTCTTTTCGTATAATTTTTCACGGTAATTAATGTGAATGGGGGGGACAATTCGGTTAATTGAGTTAACGTGATTTTCATGAGAGCTCACAACAAAAATGAAAATTCAAATCAAACGTACGACGAGTGACAGAAAATATGATATATCATGGCCTATATCTTTTCGAGATTGTGTACAATAATAGTTAAACATTAAGAGAAGAAAAAACAAAAACAATTTGCCAGAAATCTGGAATGATTGAACACTTAATTCATCATGTAGTCGCATACCCATTGACGATAAAAGAGAAATGATTAGTTGGAAATACTGAGGAGTCAATTCCATTTGGCAATTATTTTCCTCTCCCCTCATTTCCGAGTATTTCCATTGGGAGAAGTGTGGAAATTGACGAGTTACAATGTAAATAGAGTAATAACATTTAATCTAGATGTTTCTTTCAATCCATCAACAATTGTCGGAACAATAATTTTCAATGCACAGATTAATTCAGCAATTAATATTAATCCAACTATTAAACCATTAATACTAATCCAGATTTTAACGAGATATTTCCAGCTGATGAAGATTAAAAATTATTCGGGAAGAAGTACATATAATCTAGTTGTGTTAAGATTGCATTAATTAACTTCATTAGGCTTAAAGTACAGGTGGAATTTCGGTGGTAATGTGTCGCCTGGAGTGGAGACAAATTTAGGGTTTGAAGCAAAAAAAGAAATACAACAAAATTCTCATATTGACGTGAGTGGATTGAAAATAGTTAATAAACAGGGGGAAACAATTTGAGGAGATTTGATTGAACATACAACGACAGTCCATCGATCCAATGTCTGCTGCTTTTCTCATATTGACAATAGGATTTATGTTATTTAAATGACTCGTGTGTCTTGCAGACTGAACTCGAGTAGGCGTATTCAAACAAAAAGGAAACCATTGACAAAATTTTCACATCTAATTATCAATTTATTCATTTTATTGTCACTCGGCTATTACTAACTATCCTCAGGAATATCGCAAGGGCATTTGTACATCACCGGATGACATTTCTCGTTTGATTTATTTTTGATTGCGTCACTGGGTCGCAAGTCAGCGGATTTATCAATCAAAAAAAATAAAAAGAAAAATTAGGAAAATTGTATTAAAAGTAATTTTAATATTCAAACACGTGTATCGGCAATTAAAATGTGCATTTCATTTATTGTAATGGAATAATTATACAGAGGGAATAATAGTACTAGAGGAAAAGCGTCAAAACAGATGAGAGTAAATGAGATAGTGTGGATGATGACAAGTGGAATTACTAAAACACATTGATGATCCAGAGATTTAATTGATTGATAAGGGGAGACAGGAAGACACAAATATCCATGTATTACAAGACATAAAGTTCACAATTATTTGTAATGAATACTTATTATTTGTCCAATAAAAATTAGTACAAAATTTCCTCTTTACGAGAGAGACTCGGGGGCTTTTGCCGGATCACTTAATCCCCCAATTTATCCTGAATTCCCAGGCAACTCGTGCCTCCCACTCCTCACGAGATTTCTTCTCTTTTTTTTGTAATGTTTATTATTAGGATAATTAAATACGAGAGCCGGTGTCGGTTTACATTTCTCCAATAAATGTTTACTCGGTCGGGATTTCCACTAGTTAAGACTCCAATTCTTGTGGTTTATTACAGCTTTTCAGTGGAGTCTCGTCGATCGATCGCAGCCGGCGACTTCAAACACTCTCTGATCTAGAGCTTCACAATTTTTTCTGTCTATCGGCGTTGCTGTCAGTCTATTTTTCCTGCAAAATCAGATCGAGAATTTCTCTTCCCATTTGACGTAAAATCCCATCCAATCATTTCCTGGTTTTTAGAATTCGTTCCCTTGCCACCCGCACTCAGAGAAAAAATAATAATTCCGCCAATTAAATATTACTCCGACGAGATTTTAAAGCGAGTTTTGCGACGGAAATGTCGGGCGTTTGGTTGTCCAGAATAAATACACTTACCAAAATTATATTTTCCTCTCAGTACACCTGCTGCACCGGATTCGCCGAAGGGAGGGAAACCTCACTCGAGGAGAAGCTCTCGTCCCGCACATTTATCTCTTTAACGAGACCATCGCCCGGCAGTGAAACCATTTTTTTATTCGGCGAGTTGTTGCTCAAATTGGCGAATAAACATCCACACAATTATTCTTTACCAGCCATTTTTTTTTCATTATTTCCCGGAGAGACTTAGCCCAACGGCGCTTGGAAAATAAAGCCCCAGTCCATTGGTCACCAGAAATTATCTTCTGTTGATTCAACAAACATAAATAAATATAAACGTCTAATGCAGGAGAAAATGTGAAGAACGTCTGGAAAATGAGAAACAATGAATACAAAATTAATGGACAAATAACAATTAATCTTCTATCGATTGATTTTTAATATTTTTCAGGCGTTCCCAACTGTTGCCCCCAGTTAGAATATATATTATCCTTCTGGGTGTACTACTATCTACTTATTACACAAAATGAGTTTCCAAGGCGACATATTTGTAAACAAAGGCTTCAAAACAAAAACAATCTCGATAATGTTCGGCTGGGGGTGCACTCGGGCCTTAAGTTAACAGTCCTCCGACGAGGATTGGCGTGGAAGGCCACATTTCACCTGTTCTATTTCGTAAATTCTCTCTTCAAACTTGTTATTATTTATTTATTGATCCCAGGAGAACTGTAGAAGGACATTAGCTCAAGTTATACCGAAAAATCAATAGAATTGTATTTTTAGGGCGAAATGAATGGGAAGTCGCCCGAAATTTGGCTCTTCCGGTGGACTCACCGGTCGTTGATTGTTTCGTCAATAGAATTTTTTTGGAATTGCGAGGGAT
Source organism: Psyttalia lounsburyi (assembly GCA_030522865.1). Lineage (NCBI taxonomy): Eukaryota > Metazoa > Arthropoda > Insecta > Hymenoptera > Braconidae > Psyttalia > Psyttalia lounsburyi. The sequence continues at coordinate 6,925 of JAPYZN010003221.1, read as the reverse complement.
AATCAGTAGCCGCTGGTCTACGGAATACAGGTCGACCCAGCCGTTGACCCCGAGACACATTTTCTTGTCTCTCGAAGATCGTCAATATAATAATAATGATTAGTGCGAGTCTCGTTGAGGGCGATCGATGGTGTACTTAATAAGCATGTACGTGACCGAGACGCGAAAAATAAAGCGGAGATTAAGATCGGCGCCAAAATCATTTTACAATGCACCTTCGGTAATTGCGGACTGAAAATTATGAGCTATCTCTCCAGATCTATCGAATATTAATTAATACTTCCCAAACACGCACAGGTATTTTTTAAATTATTTTATAAAGTACTTTATTTACTTTATTCACTTAATCTGCGCTCCTGACAATTTTTCCGAACTGCAAAATTGTCGAGGGGAGAGGGAAATCAATTCTTGTCGTTTTCAGATTTCAATAGTTAAGGCCTCTCATTTTTTAATTTGTTTATTTGAGTCCAGCGATTTAATGGCTTTTGCAGTTGCAAAAATTGTGAGCGTAAAAATTAATAATTGCTTATCTTTTCAGATGAGAAAAACTCACTTTTTTACCCCTTTTTTTCCAGGGAAAAATCGATAACTTTCCACGCAATGACTGGCGGCCGCTGCTCTACCAGAGGCCCTGAACTAATTAAAATAGAAAATACTCTCGAAATCCCTTCATTAAATATCTCACAAGCGTAGGGGGAAGTCCTGATTTATTATTTTCACAGATTGATCTCGTCTCAAATTCTATTCACCTCGCCGTGATATTCTGTCGAGAGTTGTCATCCCCTGAAAAATTCCAGAACTTCCTCGGCAATAACTGGCAACGTACATTCTACCAGACACCCTAAATTAATTAAAATAGGGAATCCCCTGGGAATCTCGCTCTTACATTCCCCATTAACCGAGGAAGAACCCACTAAATTTATCATTCCGAGAGACAGATCTCGACTTGAATTCCATTCGTCTTGCAGTGATATTTGTTTAAGGGCAAACTCTCCCCCAATTATTCATCTCGTATGCATTCTCCTGAGTATGAATTATTCTCCCCTCTCGTCTGAATCCGGGAATTAAATGTTTGTTGTGCCTCAACAATTTAAAAAATATAAACAATTTTTCAAAGTGTCCCAAAATTGAAAAAATAATTTTCTTCTGCGTCCCCAAACTTTTTAAATACAAAAATCTCTTTAAATACAAAAATCGTTCCAAAAACGCTCGCCGAGAATTAAAAAATTTTTTTTTTGTATTTTTTCTCTTTCGAGAAAAAAAAAATCCCATCAGTTCCGCGAGATTTTTCCTCCGAAATCGAATGTCTCAATTTAAATCAGAGCAATTTACTGGAATAATCAACCCCCCAAAAAATCGGGAACTTTAAAAAAATACTTTTTGGATAGCGAAAGAAAAATTTCAAAAAAAAAAAATCGCGAAATATTTTCCTTTGGCACCGGAAGAGCTTTTCAACCGGAGAATCCGTCATTTTAAAATCCCTCGAGCCCCGAAATTGATCACCGACGGGGCAGATCTCGCCCTGAATTCCATTCGTCTTGCAGTGATATTTCTTTAAGGGCAAACTCTCCCCCAATTATTCTCCCCTCTCGTCTGAATCCACGAGTAAAATTTTTTTTGTGCCTCAACAATTTAAAAAATATAAACAATCTTTCAAAGTGTCAAAAATTGAAAAAATAATTTTCTTCTGCGTCCCCAAACTTTTTAAATACAAAAATCGTTCCAAAAACGCTCGCCGAGAATTAAAAAATTTTTTTTTTGTATTTTTTCTCTTTCGAGAAAAAGAAAATCCCATCAGTTCCGCGAGATTTCTCCTCCGGAATGGAATGTCTCAATTTAAATCAGAGCAATTTCCTGGAATAATCAACCCCCCAAAAAATCGTGAACTTTAAAAAAATACTTTTTGGATAGCGAAAGAAAAATTTCAAAAAAAAAATCGCGAAATATTTTCCCTGCGCACCGGAGGAGCTTTTCAACAGGAGAATCCGTCATTTTAAAATCCCCCGAGCCCCGAAATTGATCATCGACGGGGCAGATCTCGCCTTGAATTCCATTCACCTGAAAGTGCTATCAGGCGAGGGGTCCCCCCCCCCCCCCCGATAATTCGCTCCCCTCTTTCTCCTGTTGCTCAATGCCCATTAGCTCCCCCAACCCCCCAAACTTTGGCTATGCAGACCGACGAAGGAGGTCAGCGCGTGTGCTATCAGCCAGCGTTCAGGCCAGACTCATTCAACGGGGGTTGGAGCGAGTGACGCTTGCGCGACCCCCAGGCGAGAGTTCCCGGCTAGGAAAAGTATAACAACAACCACGCGAAAGCCTTCAACCCTCAGTTATCCGTCGATGAACGGAGCTGACTGTCACCTGGTGGCGCTAGGATTTTCTTTTCCCCTCCAGCCCGCGAGTCACCCTCACAACGAATTAAAATTAAACAATAAATAATCGGCGATGAGCGCCGGGTCCCCAAAAATTCCCGAGTGACAGAATTAATTAACAATTCGGAAATTGCAAGGAAAAAAAAATCACTTCATCGAGAGCGTCAACATCTGATGAATCCGATGATAAATTAAATTTCCGCAATTCCATTTGAGCTCCAGATTACCTGACAACATGTGGCTTCAGCGAAATGTGGTGACGTTTAATTGAATTAACAAACTATCCCGTGACCAATTAGCAACTGGGGATGAATAATTTGTGGGACGCCAGAATATTAATCGCATCGGTCCATCCTCGGGGAGAAAAGAGCCCAAATATCTCGTCATTTCTGGTAATCTCCAGGCGGTTTTCCCTTTTTTAATAATAATTGAGCGGATTTATTGCCTCGCCCTGGGAGCACTTGGACAATGAGCTTTGGCGAAAAATGGCAACGTCCACTGTAACCAGGTATCGCGGCAGTGGCAGTGAGCAGCATCAGAATGCAGTCCAACTGTCCACCGCAACGTGCCCGCCGAGCAATTTTCCAGACAAGTTTCAGGACTTTTTTGCTGCACTCACGGAAGACACTGACGATCTACCGACAATGCTCGAGGACAAACTCATACCCAGGTGATTGATGCACTACTGTTTACTTTGGAGTGGGATGAATTTTATTTTTGAGGGGACTGAGCATTTCTAATTTTAAATTATTCTATTCTAATGCGGATTGGGGCCGGTCGCAACGAGCTATGTCAACTATTTCAATCGTATAGGGTTTGAGGAATAATAGAAGTTCAGGGACTGTCTGGGGATTTTTTTGATGAGAGGCTGACATTGAAGTGGATTTTTTGGGTAATTTTGAGGTCATTTTAAACTCAGTTCGCAACGGATTTGGAAAATATTTAATAAACAATAGCAGAAAATTCGTTTTTTTTTAATATTCGATAGAGAATATTTTTTGAGGAAAAATCGACGGAATTTTAAAATTTTCTGGAGATTTTCGTTGAGTTTGGGCATTTTTTTGCTGAGAGGGATTGAAGTGGATTTTTTGGGAAATTTTGAGGTCATATTAAACTCAGTGCGCAACGAATTGGGAAAATATTTAACAAACAATCGCAGAAAATTCGTTTTTTTTTTTAATATTCGATAGAGAATATTTTTTGAGGAAAAGTCGACGGAATTTCAAATTTTTCTGGAGATTTTCGTTCAGTTATTTTTTATAATTTCGTAGAATCAAATTTTCTAGAGTTTCTCCCGGGGGAAATTCAATGAAAATCGTGGGAAATTAGGGCAAAGAAATTTTATAGGAAACCTCTTAATATTTATTATATTGACTTATTTTCCAGAACTTTCTCGGCCAAAACTTCTGGGAAATAATAGAATTGATAGATTTTTTGTAATTAACTAATCTTCCCGTGAATTCGCGGAAGAAAAAATTCGATTAATTAATTTAATTGTCGCTCAGGATTATACGGACCTAAAAAAAATATTTTCAATAGTTTGAGGGGAAAATTTCATTTTTTCCATGAATTTTAATAGAAATTAAATTAATTTTTCCGCTCTCGGGTTTTAATTTTATTTTAATCTGTATTAAAATTGCGCCCTCACACGCTCTTTCCACACGAGTTCGCAATTTACGTAAATTCTACTGGTTCGTCCAATTTATTCCGCCCGCATGAGATATTTTCCGATTGGCCCCAATCTTTCCAAAATTGTCGAGAATCGCGAATGAAAATGATAAATGAGTTCAAATTGAGGGCTCACCCGCAAAAACGGCATTCCGAAAAATAATTGAAACCCGTGGGAATAATAAATAGCCACATCTTCCTCACAATTCCCAAAAAATTATTGTCTCCCCATAAATACCGACATTTATTATTTATTATCACAGAATGACGACCCTCCCCTCAATTAAATCGCACCGATCCAGTGTTTCCCCAAAATACCGGGAATTAATTTGTCATTGAAATGAGAAACGATCTAAAATTAAGACCCGCCACTTCCACCCGCAAAACATGAGATAATGGTAGTTCGCAACTGACGTGCTTTGCAAATTTTAATTGAGCATTCGAAGACCATTTATAATTAAAAAACTTTATTTTCCGCTTCATTATCCCCTGCCATTATAATAAACGTTCAATGAAGATAAATTTTCTCAACTGAAAAATGAAATATTTACTTTCATCTTTTGCTTTGAAATAAAATTATTCAACTCAACATCCACTCGCCATTTCCTGATAATTATTGAATAAAAACCTTGAAAACTGTCGGTCCAATCAAACGAAAATTAGACTGAAGGATTACTTTTTCAATTGCAGCTGTTGCGTCTGTACGTTAACCAAGTAATTTCAATTTTTGTTATTAAATTTTTTATCTCCTCGAAGTTGTACTAAAATTTTATTAAAGGAAGAGTGAGAGAAATATTTTATTAATTTTGGTGGATTTTGAAAAATGTAAATTCGATTATAGAAATTTTGAGGATTTTTTTAGGGGAAACAGTAAAAAATTTAATTTTCAGTGCAAGGATCTAAACAAATTGTTCATCTTTTAGAAAACGGATAGACTGAGTTAAATTAAATAGGTTAAAGATCACTAATTTTAAAAAATATTCAAAAACCGGAGGTGGAGACGCCGCCATTTTGATTTCAAGCCCCTCGCGTGAGAGCAAGATGGCGCCGACGGCGGTTGCCCACCTCGAGTTTTCAAAAATGTCTGAAAAAAAAATACACTGAAGGGTTAATTATAATTAATTATAACGAGTCTTTTTAATTTTTTTTTCAACAATTGCGTACTTGGAATAGCGAAAGCAAATTAAAATCGAAAGAGAAATTAACAAAATAAATTAAATAATTGAGATAATTACACAAACTTTAGTTTAAAATAGTCCAAAGAATATTTGATTGGCAAAATTTTCAATATCTCATGGATAAATTAATTAAAAAACACGGGATTAATTAAAACACGTAAAAATGTGGCTCGGTAATTTAATTAATAATTAATTTATGTTTAATATAGACGGAGATCTCTTGCTCTCCCCCAAATTGTAGAAAATTACGTATTAAAATGAGAAATTATCTGCAATGAAGACCTTGCAACGTTCCCCTCACGAAATATGAGATAATGGTAGTTCGCAACTGAAAAGTGCCCAGTAAATTGTAATTCAGAATACCGAGACTCGCGCACACTAGATTCAATAGGAGTCAAGGATAAACAGTAATTGAAGAGGCCAGGTAAACTGCCGAGCTCCCCCGAATGATGCTCCGCACCTGGAAATTTACACGTAAATTAAGTTTGTTTAGCACTGTCCTTTAACCTTCGGCCATTATCATTTCACGCAGAAACTCCCGTGGGAGCTGAGACGAAAAATTATGTTTCACCGGACGACGGGTATCATCTTCTCCCCTGGGAGAACAATTTAGTAGAAATTGCCGGATCGCTCAGTAAAATCCGTTGACTGATCACCAAAAGTTCCCCAATTTTCCATTAAAAATTGCTCAACTGCCGTAAAACTCAAAATTATATTCAACTGCTGAATAAAAATTATTTAGACCTGTCGGTTAATTCAAGCGACAGAAATTTACACTAAAAATCTGCCGTTAAATTCTCCTCTGGGGAATATTTGATTGACAAAATTTAAATAATTAATTTAAGAATTTAATAATTAATTTAATAATTTAATAATTAATTTAATAATTTAAATAATTAATTTAATAATTTAAATAATTAAGTAATTTTTTTTTCTTGGCCTACGGATTATCAATAAATAATTCTTTTAGTAAACCCAGTTTCTGAAATTTGGAGAAAACTCGAAGTGCGCTCGAAGAATTTCTCCCGGTGGATTAATTTTTAGAATAGAATAGAATTTATTTCCTTTGATTTTACAAATGGTTTATCTTTATTTTACATCCACCCCAGCCTTTGCATTAATTTTTATTTTATTATTATTTTATTTTCCAGGAGAACCGACAGTCCTGACGCCAAAAAGAACAACACGAGATGGGGAAAGCGAACGTTTCAGCGTAGGAGCAGTGAAATTGAGGTGCGATTGCACGGGGGAGGTCACTCCATAAGTGGACAATCGCAGTCTACGACTGACGCCCCCAAATCGCCTACTCCGTCGCGACGAAGGAGCTCGAGTATCGCTGTAGCCAGGCCTACGCCGGATCTGCATAGGTACGAGGTCATTCCCAGAAAGAAATCCCAGCAATTTCGAACTCGTTAAAAAAAAATCCCTCGAGAAACTACCAATTTTTGTTAACAACAGTCCTTCATTTATTAATTTTATTCAACTTCCCCTCATTAATGGATTAATATTGAAGATTAAAACCTGCCATTAGCAATAATAATTGCCCGGTTTGTCGAGTATTTAGACACTTATTATCTGCTAAACTCAGAATTTTTTAAACTCCCAAATTTTTGCGTCCTCTAATTAATCTAATGATTAATTAAAAATTGCAATTGCGATTGTAGTCCTGCTGCAATTATGCAATAATCCAGTGATTGCGCAAGACAA
>JAPYZN010003220.1:0-17733 GCA_030522865.1 Psyttalia lounsburyi | reverse complement strand
AAATTTCAGGTATCGTTCTATAGTAAGTTAAAGAATCTTGGAAAAAAAAATCATCAATTTCTTATATTTTTCGATATATAGGGCGAACATCCTTAAATTATTACGCAGATCAAATCACTTGTAACACTCCATTAGGCCATAAATGAACGAATATTGCCAGTTTTGAGTCACTGCAAGCAATTTTGAGTCCCCAACCGGCATAGTTGCTTAAATTAAACCAAACTAGTTGATTTTTCGATTTAAAAAAAAATTTTACAAAGCATTTTGGGATGTTTTATTATAAAATCTAAGTCCCTTTCAATTTTACAGAAATGTAAAATAATAAACCTTTATCCGCGTCAGATTTTTTTGCGATATAATGTCAATGTAGTTTCATTTTATCTTCCTAATTATTTAATTAGCTGGAACGATAAATGGAGAAGGACTTTACGAGGTTAATCGATGTTATCGAGAAAACAGTAGGAATTACCTATATTAGTCCAAGTTATTTCGATATTCGTGGTTTAGTGGTGCTGGAGCCACAGGAATTCAATTGGTACTCGATATTCATATAAATTCATGGGTGTGGTGATGAAAATGGGTGAGAGTCGGAGATGTGAGACACTGGCAAAGTTCGAAGGGAGGTATCATACAATTTCAACTGTCGAGAAATCAATACTTTGGAGTGTTCGATGGGAATCCAACTTCTCGAGGTTGGATGCCACATCTCACCGAAATCTGGTCAAGTGCAGGGGATGGGGGACTCGATCGGCAAATGGACTTTGGGTTTATAGCTCAATTTCAATTCAGTGAGACGAGTTGAGGTGAACTATGTAAATGCGAAGTTTTCGTCTCATTATGTTAAGTACTAAATCATCTGAGTGGGAGCGAAATTTTGCAGAACAAGTAAAATGTAGATTTCCTTCTGAATTATTCATTAATAATTATGATAGAATATTATGAAAATTTTAAGAGGTCTTTAGAAATTCAAATGCAAAGACTGAAGACGAGAGATAAGTTTTCCTGATTTTTTAGGTTTACAGATCAAAAATAGAAATTCGCTTTTCGTTAGTGTCTCTTCTTGTTAGTTGTAAGGAACATCTAAAACATTTTTATCAACGATAATTTCTTTGACACTTCCGCATTCATAACATTAAACATAAGTTTATGTTTATTATTTGTAAGAACAACGCCATTGCAAAATTTAACAAAATTCAGGTGAGTCACAGACGCTTAAAACCCCAGTAAACAATAATTCGAACGTTTGCGGTAAAGACGGCCATTTTGCCGATAAATTGCGGCAAATTATCGAATTTTGCTGTCTGGGACGTATAAGTGAACTTAAACTTTTGACAAAACCCCTGTGGCAAAACCCAAGCTAATTCCAAACAGAAAAAAACTGATTCCTTCTAAGATTGATTGCTTGCTTTTTGAAAGAGTACCTTTTTTTTTGCTACACATTGTGAGGAAAAATCCCCCTGACCAACCCCCATTTTTCCACGCTCGGTAATATCTCAACTGATAATCAGCAGCTGTCTCACTCGGCGTTATTCAAGCGGAGTGCGTTTCCTCCATTGAAAATCTTTCAGTTGTCTCAAATGTTCGATGAATTGAAATAAATGGTTTTCTCTAAAACTCATATTTTTATAAACCTCACTATTTCCCCGAATTTATAGAAAACTCAGCATATTTGCGTTTTTTTTTCAAACAGTATATCATTTTTACACGAAGGTTTTAAAAGTTTCGGCATTGTATAGCTGAATATTAGTATTTATTTTCTTATTACAAAAACATTTTGCAAATGTCTAGAAAGTTCAAGAGATTGTTCAGATGCACTGGAATTTTTCATGGTTTACATTATATAAATTAGTAAAATAATTGGTAGCCTATTGAAAAACGCTAACCCAAAGCTAAAAACCCTCATTTTACTGCAATTCATTGAGTCGTTTTGCACGAATCACGAACGGAAAAAGTAACAGATTTATTATAATAAGACAATACTGTATTTCTAATCTAGGGTAAAGGAGTCACACCCATACGCGGAATTACTACTCCTAGTTATACCTCCCACGGTTTTCGCATTCGCGCGAGATAAGTTCAGCCTCCCGAAAAGTCAGGGAAAATATGTACATAGCGCCCGCCAGGATGAAATAGTAGATTTCGTTCCTAAGACAATGACGAATGTGAATGTGTCATATGCGTGGAAAAATAGTTGGAGAGGTCTCGAAATGATTTGGCTAACATACAGAAGACATATTTTATTTAGATTCTTCAAAAGTATAAAGCGGAAAATTAAGGAGGGTTCTGGAGGATGGTCAAACTAGGATCGCAAACTAGGATCGCAAATAAATTAACAAAATTAGAGCTTCCATTGATACTTATATTTGTAAAAGAACGGATTGGTCCAAATGACGATGACCAGAATGATCTTAGCTCTCGCTCTAAGAAAGCGGATACAATTCCAAATAATTTTTGAAAAAATCAACAAGAAATTTTACTAAATATTTTCTGCTTTCGGTTCTCGAAATAGGAAGTAATAAAGTTTTATGATCCCTAATATTAACAAATAGTGAAATTATAGATTACGATGGTGTTTCGATATTGGGGAAGGTCGTAAATAGTTACGCAGTTGAGATGCGCATAATATTTTATATCTTTTATTTTTCAAGCATCGCCCGGACTGCAATATCGACTTTGGACCACAGCCCCAGACCGGCGCACGACTGGCACACACACGGTTGCTACTTGGAGGCTGTTCTCGGGAAAACTCCCTGGAGGAAAAATACAGGCACTGGCCAATCACCCGTAGGGCTTCCTACAGACCACTGCAAAACGTTTTTATCCGAGAAAAAAGGTCTTCCTTCACCACAAAGCGCTCATTTCTGTTGTTTAAAACTTCAGCGAAAATTGCGTTCTTCAGCCACCATGTAGGGACTCCATCATTAATTACTTGCACTTAGACACTTAAAAAATTTAATAACGTATATTTCAATGCACACTGTGACAATGAAAAAAAAATGTAGTGATTACAATCGAAAAATACAGTTTTTCTTAATACAAAAAAATAATATCATTTTTTTTCAAGATCTTGAGTAAATAACTTATCGTAATATTGAGTGTATAAAATAATTTGACGGCACAGACTACACAGATTCTTATTGAAATATTCCATCAGTTATGATTCCTCAACTATATGTTATGGATGATTACAATGGGGATTTCAATGAAGTTAAATAGTGCAAAACGCTTTCAGGTTTTTTTTCTCACGTGACATTTTTATGTTTATAATGCTTCGGGAAAGTTCTCGAATATTCCTCAAAAGATGGAGAACTCTCTCCGTCATTCGATCTTCCGGAAAAGTGCACAGGAGAAGATCAGGCCAAATAACTGCAAAAAAAAGTTCCAAATTGATTATTTGTTTTATTCAATTGGATACGTAGAAAAGTGGTAAACAAGTTATTTCGAAGGCAAACATGGTCTAATAATTTTTAGAGCTCTTTGAATTTTAGAAGCAATTTTGAAATTTTCCCTTTAAAATCAATAATTAGTTGGATAATTATAAGCTTCAACACGTAGAAAGAATCAGATTTTGCGATATTAGAGCCTCAAGAGTTTGCATTATTTCTGAAGCTAGGGCAACATACAATAATAGGACCCATACATTCAGAATTGTTATTTTTTGACGAATCTGACTTTACAATCAAACTGAAGTAGAAGTTTATAGTGGTATGGTTCAGTCAGCATAACTTTCAACATTAAACGAAGGAGGGGGGGGGGTAACACGATTATACGCATAATGGAGGTGGTGGGGGTAGTATTTCATGTTAAAAGTTATGCTGACTTCAGTATATCAGTCAGATTTTTATATTTTCATCATACTGCGCGAACAAATAACCTTTCTACGGTTAAGCAGTACGAGCAACACTTTTTTCAGGAATCAAAAGTTTTCAAAAAGTGTCAAAATAGTGTAGGTAAAGAGGAGCATGAATTATTCACTTTTTAATTATATTTCCTTGTTAATTAATAGAAGAAATCTAGTAATTTATCCCTTCTAACATGAATGAGGAATCGAAATCTGTTTTTTTTCTGCATTGGTGAATTCCATATTCGTTTGTTCTGTGAAATTAAAATTTGAATGTGTCATTGAATATTTAGAACATTCAAAAGAAGGTCGTCTGTGATAAAAATGTATATTACCTATATCACCATTGCCAATATCTTGATTTATAAAAAAAAATGTTGGGATTTGGAGACAATTCCCAGTTGGACAACTTTGTCCTACCTGTTTTGATTTTTCACACTTCAAATAGTAACTTTTGGCAATTTTACTCATAAAAATCCAACTGGTCCTATGACTACCTATATTTTTCAATGAAAAGTGTGTTAGATATTTAATATGACCTTCTGTAAAGTTAAGCATATGGAATTTGTAATAACGTCCTTCGTTGGCTTGATTAACAAAAAATTCTATTGAATAATGAAAATTTTATGGTGCTCCTCGCCTGTACTTTTTTGTCATAAAGTACAATTGAAAAAAAAATCGCCAGAATTATCGGTCAAAAACTTCTGGCGCTTGAAAAAGATCTTGCGACTCCCCTAACTTAACATTAAGTTAATGATATAAACGAGTAATTTCAGAGTCATAATGATTTGCAATATCAGTCTCTGCTCAATGTAATAAATTCTTGAAAGTTGAAGATTTCCGATCAATTTATCAATCAACTTAAATTTTCAATCCTATTGTGTAAAGGAAAAAGGAAATCAATCATTTTAAACACGGTTTTTGTTATGATGGTAAAATCTTTAAATGTTTAGATGACATTAATATAATCACCTCGGCCGGATTTGAAACTCGGAACTTTTGCATGTGAGGCAACAAACTTACTCACTAAGATTTAAAAATAGTAAATAATTCGGTTTTACCATCAGAATGGCAACTGCGATTCCTGCAGCTCCGATGATCTTCGTATGCATCTCCAGATTCTTCTTGACAGTGGCTAAACATCCATTCAAATACGTATTCGATTGATTTGGGGTTTCTGGAGTTGCATTGCAGTGAAAATACTGAAAGAACAGAAAGTTACTTTTTTTATTAAAAAAAATGATTTATCACCCTACGATAATCATGCAAACTAATGAATCATCTGAGCCATTGAAGAGTGTGACATTATCGACGTTCAGATTTTCACAAATTGCAAGGAACATAACAGTAGAGCGATTATAGTTTAAATTTTAATCTAGACTAAAAGCCTTGGATTAAGGGATTTACTTATTAATTCATAACCTACCTCCCCAGGTCTAACTTCCCGACAGCAGGAGCGTGGGAGAGAGAGGCCGACACCGTTCCAGTCCCTGAAGGTGTTGGTTCCACAGCAGCGGAGCTAGAAAATTAAATATTCAATGAATTTTCAATTCAATTTCTATTTCGAGTTCATTTTAACTTATCAAATGCCTAAAGCCTGAAATCAAGCAGCTTTCTATCAAGGCATCTAAGTGGTTATAATTCATTATTTAATAGAGAAGTACATTAATTCCTTCGCAATAGGAAACAGAATAGGAAATGAGTTCAGAGAGTAGTTGGAAAATGTTTAGCGATCTTCGAGAGTAAGGAAATTTAATATTTATTAATACACTGTTTTAAAGAAAATTTTTATGAATAACCGTGATTAGTATGTGCTTGGGCTTTTCCCCTAACTCACTAACTCATTATTAGGAAATATTAATTGCAACCCATTATATGGACTAAAATATTGCCCAAGTGACAGTAGCGGCTACACGTACAGCGGTCATCTGAGGTAAGCAACAGTTCGTCTGGTTTGAGATGTTAAACGGATGAAATGAACCATTCAGTGGAGAATAAAGTCAAAAAGTGTTGACTACATCATGTTGTTGTAAATTGTTTTTCTTATCAAATTCTTTGGTTTTAGGATTTAGATTTTCGTTAATCATTTTTACAACACTTGAATAGATGACCACTCAAGCGTATCTCTCCGGGCAGAACTTCTGACGCTAGGCCCGCATATAGAGATCTACTGTAGCTGCTAGTCAGTGTGGCAAATAAATAAACAAGATCCACTATGCATAATGAACAATGTAAGCGACAGAAATTTTTCAGGACTGTTACGGTTTATGGAAGATGTCTCACGATATTATTTCACTGCACTGAATAGTTTTCGATTTTGTTACAAAATATTCTGTACGAAAATTTGAATAATTGACTTACCGATCTCTGAGTCGTATCCCATGCGTCATGCATGTATGGTCTATCATAGAGCGCCATCGAATTTCTCATCTCCATCTCGATTTTTCCTTCCAACTTTCCTCGGAACACATATGCCAGAACTCCTCCAATGAATATCACCACAAATAGTATGAGTACTATCATGAAATACTGCGACCAAATAGAAAGATTAGTAACAAATGTTCTCCTGCGAGATCCTCAAAACTCATTATTATTTTAAACCGAAAAAGAAGACTACAGCTAGGAAAGAGTAACTCGTCTAGAAAAATGAAGCCTAAACTAAAGTGAAATACTGCGTTAGTACCACCTATTAAATAACAAAAATATGTAGCCATTCTGCAATACAAAAAATCCACAACATGTAGGATAACTTATCCAAATAACACAATTTGATAATTATATCACAATGTATTGATCCTACGGTCTTCTCATATGACATTGTCACAAGTAATTAATTTCATTAATACTATCTTCGTTTGCAAAATGACCCCGCTGAGGGTGCACAATGCACCCGAGAAAATTTCCGCAAGCTTTTTTTCTCCACTTCCTTTCCTCTCTGTAAATAATACGACAAGCACATATCTCATAAATTCCACAGTATAAATGATTTCACTCAAGCGTATTGATGTGTGTATTTTGAATAAAAACACAAATTGCATCTGAAGGATTTATGGACAGTGTATGATAGGTGTTTTTGCAACAATTCTACCATGTGGAGTATGTTTTTCTTATTGGTAAATGAACGGAGAACTTACCGTGAGAAGCATGCATTTCACTTCCCTCGATGCACCGACGCAGCCGAAGAAGGCGACGAGTGCTACCACTATACCACCGGCAAGAAGAACGTAGACAGCACCGGTTAATAAATTATTTCCAACTATATCGCTGATATGGGGTATCTTATCAATCATTGCCCATACAGCTAGACCGACCATCACACATCCTCCGATCTGTGAAAAAAATCACAATGTGCAGGCAAAAACATTGAAATAAAATAAAAATTTTAAACAAGATTTCAGTTAATCGTGAAAGTTTTTTGATTGACATTCTTGTTAATAGTCGTATCAATCACATTTTCTCTTCAGCATATTACTGCTGTATGCTTATAATGGGAAGGAAAGAGACAGATTGAGTTCGTTTCATTCTCTTAATCATAGAAAAATCACTTTTATTACGTAATATGTAAATCAATCTTAATTTTGTTGTCGAAATTCTCTGAATTTACTGTTCTTTCTTAATTGTTACGTTAAAATTTATTTATTTTTCCGATTAATTGCCAAATGGTAATTCAGAGAGCTTAGTTTTTGAATTATAGTGATTGAGGGATAGAGGAAAACTACCACAAGAGTTGTCGAGGCAATACCCTCCCAGAATTAGTGCAATTGCTCATCGGCTGATGTAGAAGAGTGGGAAGTTAAGTAGAACATTTATAATTCATGTTTTTGTTTAAATAAAAGGCTTCAGATCTTAAGTAAATTCTAAACGTTCGTTTTTGCTTTATTTTTTCACAGTAATAATAAGAGACTGCGACAAAGTGGAACAGCGTAGTAAAATGGACGGAATGGTTCGTTACTTGATATTCCCGGAGCTTTCTACCCAGCGTAAAGAAAAATAGTCACAGCCATCGTAGCGGCGTTTTCTGCATAGTTTTCCTCATTGTATGTCGCAGCGCGATAGACAATGAAAATATGCATAAAATGCCATTGTTTTATTTTGCTGCACTCTCCTTCTATAATATCACCTTTTTTTATGAGACGTGAGTCTCACAGAATTTGTTTAGAAATTTCGAGGCAACAATAATGTTTCGTTACCCCTCAACCCTAGTCTAGTCACCCTCTGCTGCCAGGTGACTTTGGTCATGTTCCATTGGATTATTGAATTTTTTTTAACACTGGGATAATACCGTTTGAACAGGGAAAAAATAATTCCTGTATTGAAAATAATTTGCTTTCTTTACGAACCTCGGAAATTATTCGGAAACGTGAGGCACTTTATTGAGGAAAAAATGTATATCCATACGACAAATTAACATTTTGAAAAATCTTCTATTTTTTCGTATAGATTTCGATCTGTTTTGACTGCATTTTTTGTCATCTCAGAATCGGAAAGTGTACATCAGTCTCCGTCTTACTACATACAAATTTAATTGGGAATTTAAATATTTAGATATTAAATCGAATGTTAATAGTATATTGGGCATCGAGGGAGAAAAACAGGGCATTCTAACCCGCATTTGAATAAAGAACATAAAAATTGAAGAACGTGTTAATAAAGGTCCCCCTCACTGTGACTCGTAGCTATACTGAAGTCAGCATAAGTTACCCCTACCACCTCCATTTTGCGTATGATCGCGTTACCCCCATTCCTTCGTTTGATGTTAAAAGTTATGCTGACTGAACCATAGCCATGAGGCCCCGAATGAATGAGTCATTTATACGAAAGAGTTCGTAGAATTTACGTGATAATTGACACTTTTTATAGAATTTTACTACGTTCCCAGATTACGTTTTGAAACGTAATTCTGAGGTCTTCTTGTAATTTTTATTAAATATTTCTCTACGTGTAGCTTACCTTTCATTCTTCCATGGCGTACACGACATTTTTCGTCATATTTTCAAGGTTAAGTTTGATTATTCTTCATTAATGTACCAAGGAATGTGAATTATGCAATTCCGAGGCTCTTCTAAAACAGAAATCTGAGAAATGGCATAAAGTCATTTTTCTCCCTAATCGAAGGGTCGAAAGTGACTTATTCTTTTTCTCTGACTTCGAATGGGTATGTACCACGAATTCACCCGTGAGTTAGAATGTCCTATTTTTTCGTTGAGGCAAAATATACGGTTTTTGTAATAACTGCTTCAAAAGTTTCTATTTCGAAACCGTTTGATGTGCGTAAATTTTTTTATACTCCAACTACGGTAGCGAACAGTGAACTCGCCAAGTATCACAAAAATAGAATTTGTTATGCGTACGTACTAGGTGATGTTTTTTACGTACTTCTAACACAATATACTAGAAATTCATTAAATTGAATCGAGTTTTCATTTTTATAAAAATTTGCAATGCTATTCTCTCAAAAATATGCGATCCCAACGAAAAGTATCAAAAGATCTTCGTCAATGTTGAAAAAAACTGCTATTCACCGACCTACTTCGTTATTCCCCCAAGAATCTCTAATTATCCCAAAATAATTCTATAACATCACAAAAGAATCAATCAGTTTATTTTCTTCCGTGACTCCCCCCAACCGTCAAATATCTCATCATCCATCAAATTAACTGTGATTTCTATACGAAAATCTCGCAACATGCTCGTCACAACTCTTCAGGTAATCCTGATACACTATAAATAAATTTTCTGACGCTTTTACTGACACCTTGGCAGTGATACTGAACATATGAAAGTGGTATCAAAATTATTACAACCTTGAGAGCTATCCCGTGCTCCAGGATTAGATTGAAGAAAAGAATATTGCGGATTAAATTCAAGGCACTTACAAAAATTATGAAGTTCGCAAAGAAGAGTGAGTATTTCATAAACCGGCCGCAACCGCTCATTTCCGTCCCGTAGCCCATCTCGTAATATCCTTTCGTCTGTAACACATAAAATTCAACATTAACTTTAACATATTTTATGCCATAGGTGCCCGTAATCACGCGATTCTAACCTCGCTCCGCTCGGTTAAATCGCGGATTACGGGCAGCGGATTACGGGCACAATGACATAAAATATTGTATGGAACTTCTGCGTAATGGTGTTTTTTGGCTCGTGGGATTATAACACTCGCCTTCGGCTCGTGTTCCAGCCTCCCACGAGCCAAAAACACCATTACGCATATGTTGCATAATATACTAAATAATTGCACTATTCGGAATTAATCCTATTGTCGTCACCATTTTTAATAACTTTGGGTCCTGAAACGTCTTCTGTTCTTGAATGCGCAAAACTGATGTCAGATTGACACGAAATAATAGCTATCCATCATTTAATAAATTTATCTTGTATTTCCTAGACATTCAGGGTTATCAGTGTGATAGACTGATGCCTCATGACCTTCGGGTCAATCGACCATTTTGAGGTAATGATTAAAGTAGTATAACTGCAACTCTAATTTGCAAGATTCAAATCTAGAAACATTTTAAATGGAGGTTAGTGATGATAAAATCGTTCCAGTTAAGTTTACGCTGAATCCTCTCCTATTTTCTCTAATAATTAGGTAAAAAATGCTAAAGTATCCTAGAATTTATTCTATCTAGAAAAAATCATGAACAATCAGAAAAAATACAAACAAAATCTGGGCCGGATAGAAAAATTATCATCAGTGTCCTTTGTGGCGGACACGCAGAATGTACAGGATACCTTAATGAAACGAGAAACTATTATTGGAAAAAATAATTGTAGAGAAAATTTGATGGACTAATTTCTTATCCTCCACACATATACTTTTCAAGTCGAAAATTCTTAATGTTCATTTTTATGGTCATTCTTATTAAGTCGTTAAATTTAATTGTTCACACAGACTTCTCTCAAACGTGTACTGACCATTATTAAACATAAAAATATGCCTGAGATGTAACTTTCTCTGTAAATGTAATAGTTTATTACATTTTAACTTCAATAAAAGATGAACTCGGAAACAGCTGTGTTGACGCCCAATTTGATTTTAGATAAAAGTAGTTTCTCGCAATTTGTAGGATCGTTGGAGTGACAGCACATCGTCTAAATGCGGAGCAAGACATCATGACGCAAATCATAGCTTGTAATCCACGACGATTTGGGCTTCATATCTTTGGAGGGATTTCTTACATCACTCATCTTAACAGTGTGTCTTTAAAGTGCTCCAAATTTCTCACTTCCTGTATCTCAATTTCGAGAAGTTTCAAATCTTGTTATGCTTGAGAGGAAATTTATGGTTTCTCGATTGTCGAAATATTCGTCGAGGTCAATTTCAAATGACTATTCAAATTAAAAAAATCGTTTACCCAACTAAAAAATTTTCGGAATTCAAGTGACAGTTCCATTCGCGTTTCCATGTTGATAACTTGATTTAGATTCGAGGTAAATCGCGAATCCCTTATCGATTTTGCAGTTACTTCTTGACAAGGAAAGGGAGGAAGTTATTTATCTGGATATTGCAGCTTCTCAAACAAACAAATTGAGATTTCTGAACAAGACTCACCTCTTTCCTAATTGTTATCGTTTGATAGAATGAAATATCAGAATTTTATTACATTCACAAAACATTCAATCAGGGCAAAGTAAACATTTCTTGATTCATACGGTATACGCTAATTGTACATAAATTTCTTGTGGCTCAATGTTCATAAAAAATATTAGAAATCCATATTCAATGTCATCCATCTCACATAATATATTACTCTCAAGTTTCGTTTGCCACAACTGTCATTAGTACATTTCATAGAGTCCTCATGAGTTTCTAAACACTTTAGAAGAGAAATAGATAAATTAGTAAATGATGTACAACAAAATATATATAAATAATAGATTCATTTAAAATTCCAAGAGTATCTTTCTGCTACTATAGCAGTGGTTTAAATACACATGACCTCCACCACATATCCAACAAATCTTCCATGAAAATTGAATAATTTTCTCTTACTTAATTCCCTTTATCAATATTTGAACGGGTAAATTTTTTTGACACAACTTGCACAAGAGAATTGTCCAATTCTTGGTGATTGGTGAACTGGTGATTTGTTCGTCGATAAAAATAAATAGTGTGCCCAATATAGTATCTTTCCTTGAATCGTGGTCCCCTTATCACGTTTTTAAAAATCCTTTTTAATACAATTTTACATCCTAACTTCCGCTCAATTGTTTATTAAAAGAATTGATTTAATTCCAGTAAGTTTAAGTGATCTCCCAGAATTTTCTTACATTATATTGTCAGACCACATAAATCTTGCTTATCCCGACGAGAAAAATATTGAAAAATCTATAATCCGGCAATGTCTTCTTCATTAGAATATAACGATTTTTTAAATGAGAATATAACGAGTTTATTGCATGTTTACATCAATAGCAGTAACGGCTTTTTTCATATTAAAGTCAAGGAACTTTAACCTCAGTTTGGTCACGCCTCGAGGGATTTTTTTCTTACAATTGATTATCTGACTTTTGTAGAATTCACCCTTAAGTTCGAGTCGTTTTATGTGAAAATTATCCATAAAATGTCCCTGATTGATTGATGCATTTGTTTGACAAGAAATGGGGACTTTTTGTGTATATTATTTGCACGTATATGTATGTATTATATGGGCCTTAGGTAGGCTCACAAAAGGAAAACTGAACATGTGAATTTTTTACAACATTTTTGATATGTGATTCGGGAAGTTGCATTTCTTATAGAGTTTTACACTTCGCCCACAGTTCGAATGTAACCATGATTTTTTAGAATCCAAGAACGAAACTTAGCAGCATGAATTTGCATAAACTCACTAACAGATTAGATAAAGACAGCATTTTTTTGGTTTTTGATGATTATAATTTTTTTGGAGATAAAAATTCAATATTTTCTAGGATTTGGGAGTTCTCAAAGATGTGTATGATGCTCCTGGGCTGCGGGTTTTTCCTATTTATTGGATTGTAGGATTGGTGAATTATGGCACCAGCATGTGAAAAAGAACAATTTTTTTTTTTTTAACGAATTTAACACAAAATTCACAAATTGTTGTGTACGCGCAGGTGTCTTACTCATCCAGGGCTTCTACAACGGTCATAAAGATAGAAATTGAGCCCAAGGAAAAAATTTTTCCGTACTGCTCTTCACTTTTCCTCGTCCGGGGATTGGTACGGGCCCTTGCCAGAACTCGAAAAAGTGAAAATCACTACGGAACAATATCGTTCCTGGGCTGTCATTATGGGGTTTTTTGACTCGCGTGGTTGGCCTTTTTTGACTCGCGTGGTTGGCCGCCTCGCCTACGGCTCGGCTCACCAAACTCCACGCGAGTAAAAAACCCCATAACGACAGGCCGGAAATATATTATTAGCCTGCTGTGTTGACCATTTCTAAAAAGACACTTAACTCTTACTCCGCTCTGCTTTTTTCAGCATATGTTTTTTTTTATAGTGTCTAATAGTTATAATTGGTTAAATTTTTTTGGCAAAATTTATATAATTAAATTATATTGTTTATAAGAATTCTGGTCAAACCTGGAGAAAATGGGTAATTACTCATTATGTGTATTGGTTTTTTGCTTCCGGATGCAAGCTTTGTATTTGACCAATTTTCCGATTCTCTAATTTCAACTGATTACAGATTAAATTTTCTCGGCATTTCTTGGTCGTATATGGAAATGAACAACCTCAAGGTAAAATGTAATACCTAGCGTTATTGCTATGTGCTTAGAGTCGTTAATTTTTGCAATAAAATTTTAAGATATTTGAAACAATTTCTTAAATAAATCATTTTAGTGATTTCCTATAGCCTATTGAGTTTTATTTAAAATTCATGAGGCACATGGCAAATACCGACTTGAGCATCTTCGAAAACGACATAAAATTGATGCGAAGACCTTGCAAAAAAATTCCATTGCATATACTATGAAAGAGCTAAAATGGTTCTTTAAAAAATGTTCTTTGGATAGAAAAAAATCATTCATTTGACGACATCGTTAACTCCGATTTCAAGCTCATAAGTGTTGATTGCTAGTAGAGCAAATTTTTTCAACTATCCCTTGAAGACATCGGAACTGAAAAATCCATTTTGCTTCTTTCGTAGGCCTATCTAATGGGCATTTATGCGAATTTTCTGCATAAATCTTGCACGATTTACAACTTTGTGCAAACAGTTTCCTACAGAGAATTATTTGATCCTATGTCGTGACATTGCGTCATCTATATCGAATTCTTATTAGCGAATTATCGTACTAATAGTTATCTTACTAAGTTGTTTCATTTTACAGTAAACGCATAATAGAGATATGCAATAACTTAATAGAAATTTAATTTAGTATCTAGCAAATTGGCAAGAATTAACTATGAAATTTTTTCATGCGTGTTTACTTTGTGCAAGGAATTCGCACTTTATATGGCAGGTTGATGGAAACTGGAACCTCAGCTATCTATAGTGTGGTCAAAAGAGTCTTAATGCAAAAATACCGTTCTTTTATGTTCCATTTTGCCCCATTCTCCCGTTCTCTTATAGATTGCAACTTACATTTTTTTTCTTGCTTTTTCTATCAAATTGTGACTTTAAAGATTAGTCACAATTAGTCACTAATAGATTTTATGTTTAATACATGAGAAATTGGAGAGAAATTTTCAATAAAAAATCTGAAACTCATACTTCCAGAAACTACATAATAAAATTGGAAAATTTAAGTGATGATATCCTAATTTTTTAGGGGACTCAAAAAAAAATTATGGAATTCTCAGAAACATTATAGAAATGCCAGAAAAATTTCTAGGTAAAAAGTACATGACAGTTCAGTAAAATTTCCTACCACAACAACTTGCTCTGGAATTATAGAAACGGTAGGTAATTTTAATTGATTATTTTTCGCATTCGGATTTCAGCCAATCAGAGCGGAAATTTCTCAAAATTTTTTGGAGTTCTCTTCATATTATTCATTGCACTCTCTTTGGCCACAATTCGAGTGGAAAAATAATCCGTCAAATATCAAAATTATGCTTCAAAATTGATCGAATTTTTCTTAAACCCCTACCCAAAACCAGTGCGTCAAATCTTTTGCAGGCTAAAAACACCTATCTCATTTTCTGCCTGCAAAATTTAGCACAATTGTTTGAAGACTTTTAGAGCACTAATATTATTACTACTGAATATTTCTCTCTGTGCATTTCATGTCTAACTAGGCAGATATTAAATATGACATGTGTAAAGAATGATAGTATTGGAAATCCCCATAGAAAGCAAAATACTTCCAACGGACAAATAATTTTTGTTCAAAAATGGAAACCATTGTTTCCATTGGAAATGCCCATTGTTTCGTCGTTGCCGGAAATTCACTAAACGTGCCCGGTCAGTGCAGAATAAATTCAGCTTAACTCAGCTCAACAGCCGACTCTAGTATTGTCCGGAGTGCACTATCGATTGACATATTTTCAGTCCTAAAATTTGCCAAGTAAATTCTGTGACAATACATCTACCCAAGCATACGGAATTCCAAATCTTCATGTCTTGATACGATCAAATCATTAAAAGCAACCAGTTTCCGGCCCTTCAAATATCATTTCCTACAATGTACAAGCAAGAATAAAACAACTTCACTTCAGTTCCAAAGTGAAAGTTCTACGCACGAAAAGGTGGTTCTTTACGCACTTGTCATGCAACATACTATTATATGTACTTGAGAAACAATACCAATTGTTTCCAAAAATGCTTCTTAAACAACAATTTGACGACAAAATTATTCAAAAATCAATGCATCAGATAATTCCAGCGTATGCTAATGATCTTGTCTCATTATTTCCCTACTAAATGCAGCTTTTACTCCACGGAAATGAAATTGAAAACAAATTGTCAGACAATAAAAACCGGTTTTTTTATCATAATTGCCTAATTAAGGTTTTTGACGTATAAATAAGTCTATTTTATCTACGATAAATCCTCGCACCTTTGACTCCCGTATACTGTCACAACTGAGACCACATATTAAATATTTAAACTCATATCGTAAACATTCCACATCCTTAGGAAACATTATTGATAGTGACGAATACCATTGAGGCTTCAATATAAACAGAATGATTCCTTGCTCTGCTCCCTCATACGAGACTGATGATTCATTGTAACCGGTTGTAACCTTGGACTTTTTCAATGGAACACCCAGTTTTTTTTTCCCGTTTGCGACATGACCTCTCAATGAGCTTAATTTATCAGAGCTGTGGATTAATTCCAGTAGCGTTTAATGATGTAAGGTGGATATACTCGGTTGACTGGAAAGTAGACTAGAATTTAAAAGTCCTGCAAAGCCTCGAGTAATTACACTAGAAAGAGTGCACTCGAAATCTTCAAATAGAGTCATCTCTATTTGCATTCCTTTGACTTGAAATTTCCATCTTTCAACATAAAACTATGTTTTATCTCCAGCTTTTGACGGTCATGAAACATTGAAGTCTCAATTACGTGCAGAAATGATGTCATCAGTTATGATGACCTAGTTACGGCATTCCTTGGATCATAACAATGTTGATTTGACACAGATGAATAATTTAAGCATTCAAATATAGAATAAATGAAGGATAAGACGAGTGACCCTGAGAATGCGGGAGTTGTAATGGCGAAAGTCAATTACGTCGATAAAAACTTTCCTTCAGGAAAAAGGAAGAAGATACTTTACGAGGAGTGTTTTGATTCATTAAAGACACTTGTACTCGTTCTTCATACTTAAGGAGGAAAGAGGAGAGAACCGGTTTGGTCCTTGACAATTTGATGTAATTGTCCTCTTGTATCGTAATCAGCGACGGTTAACCCAGATATGCAGAGCGAGGGTGGATTGGTAGATCGTTTCAGGT
Organism: Psyttalia lounsburyi; assembly: GCA_030522865.1. Lineage (NCBI taxonomy): Eukaryota > Metazoa > Arthropoda > Insecta > Hymenoptera > Braconidae > Psyttalia > Psyttalia lounsburyi. Next base: position 1,016 of record JAPYZN010003220.1, on the reverse strand, counting down.
GCATTATTAAAGAGCTCAAGGAGGGCTATAATATTTAATTGAGGGAAATTTTTATGAGCAATATGAAGGGGCACGAAATAATAATTTAATAGTGAGGAATTACATGAATTCGAAACGACTCTTTAGATTGTTGTAGAAGCGAATTATGGAGGAGATATATACAGTGGACAAAAGCCAAAAATTCTTCTTGATTAAATTCTAAATAATATATGATCTGAAAATTCTTGTTTCTCTTTCATCGATTGAGTGCTAGTGCAAATGCTAGAAAAGGTCTTGAGAAAATATTTAGCTAAATCTGCTTTACTGAGCAAAATTTTCTGAATAATAATTTTCTCATCAAATTGATTGCGGCGCAATCTAGGTCAACGTCAAGGATAAAATTCCAAGTTCCTTATTGCCCAGATTACGTCCAGAAAATGTCTCCTGATGATTTTTCCCATCATTATACATTACCGCGATAAGTCTCAGTTTAAGTCTCCTTTCACTCCATCACAAAAAAAAGTATTTTATGATCGATTTACAAGAATTACTCTAATACTCCAGTTCGACCCAGTCAATCAAGAATAAATCTGTGAGAATTTAACTTTCCATTTGAATCACATTATTCATTCGTTGAACAATCGAAGAAAGTGACAATAAGATTGAAGAAGAATATTTCAGGTGAAATCTGCCAAGATATTCCGAACAGAAATTCCAGAAATTTTTCACACATTTCTCTTTCTTAAAGCAAATTAGAAAATATTCAAGTGGTTTTCGATATTACACTTCTGAAACTGAATTTAAGCCTATTTACCCCTATGTTCAACTTTCACAAGTATTCTAGAAAAATTTACAAATGGCTGGAAAATTTTTAAGTTGTGTAGGCTATTCTCGAATTTTCCAGGAAATTCTATATCGGGGTTCAATTTTTAGGACGCATTATATAGGGGAGGGCGGGGCAAAATGGACACTTTAAGAAAAAAATAAAGTTCTCCCAATGAAAACCCACTAAAAAGCTTCTTGGTGACCCGAATCCA
>JAPYZN010003218.1:0-26955 GCA_030522865.1 Psyttalia lounsburyi | reverse complement strand
AAAATATTATCGCAAATAAGTACATAGAAGTCAGGTAAAAATACCATCGGACGTCAATTGAATATAAATCGTTCGCTCAAGCCTTTTTTTTTCCCCCCCCCCCCCCCCCCCTTTTCACCTAAAACATTCTTCCCTTTCAATAAATAGACAGACTCTCTGCGACTGCTATTTTCTCATTTTCTTTCTCTAAACTCTCCGTGCACGTAAAAACGTAAAGTGGCTCGTTTATCTACCTCCCTATCCCTATATAATCCACTCCACTATTCTACGCTGATCTCGAGGAAAATAAGCAACCGATCACCGACTCCAGGGGGGGGAAAAAAAAAGGCTTGAGCGAACGATTTATATTCAATTGACGTCCGATGGTATTTTTACCTGACTTCTATGTACTTATTTGCGATAATATTTTTATAATTTAATATTTGCAACGCATGATTTCTTTTTTTCCGAATATTATTTGTTACTTCTGAAGCAATAACGAAGTTTATTCAACTTCTTTGGAACTATCATCTCACGTTATGCGCTTTTTCGCGAGCGAAGCAGGCGAAGGATGATCGCGGAATTTTTTTAACAGGCAAAATAATAATTGAGATGGATGTGAATGAAATTGATGGCTCAGTCTCACTAAAATATTCGTCAAAATACTTCTAAATGATTAAAAATTAAAATTAAAGCTCCATTGCCATGGAACACCATTCATCTGATTTTCGCAACGTCTCGCCAACGGAAGGGGGAATTTTTATTTTTTTTATTCTCCATGGGAATGCGTTCATGGGATTTGATCCCAACAGCGGATGGAGTATGAAAATCGAGAATAGAGCCTTACATTGCTCACGGGAACGTAAGGGTGAATCGCTTTTACACAGCCTGAATACTGATTCTCCGATGAACGCATACATTATCGAGACGCGCGTACCGACGAGCGGATAAAAGACATTTGCATTTTGATGGACCGCAGCGAAGGTGCATTTGACGTTTGATATGTATTTCGCGGTGTGTGTATGAACATCGAGTCCATTTCATACGGGATTCGGTGTCGGAAAATCCCGGGGGTTTTTTTTTTTGTAAGAATTGCCTAGCCGGAAAAAAATGCCAAGGGTATTTTTTTAAACCCAAATTTAAATATTTTTTTTCACTAAAAACGCTCATTTTTGCCATCCGAGTTGCACTTCTTCTGTGCAATCAATTGAGTCGCGTAGTGGTCTCAGAAAAAATTATTTAACTGGTCAATAAAATTTGTTGATTGCTTCATAGAACTTATCGAGCGTCTCCAACATCTTTTGAACATTCCTCAAATTTTATTGAACGATTAAGTAATTTTTTTTATTTTAATTATTTAAATCCTGGAAAGTTCTCGCTGTCGTTGCTACCCAACAAAATAATCGGGGAAAAATCGATAATATTGGAGATCTCGTGGTATTATCGCGGATAATTAATCAGTGCACTTAAAATCGATAATAATTGAGGGCGATATGAGGTTCGCTTGCATCATAACGGAATATATGATGCTTGTGTGTTATACGCATAGACAATCTCTCGGGGCTACGAACTATTGTGAAAGATTTTATTTCACTTACCATGTTCGCCCGATTTCTGCACCGTTGCTGGCCACTTCAACGCTGCCGCAAGGCCTGATCCAGTATTTCCGTATAAACGTTGCACACAATCACATAAATGTAATTTTTTTTTAACTTTTGTAATTTATCTCTTGGAAGTTACTAATTTATCGATATTTTTATCACAAACATTCACTATTTTAACATTCACTGGTGAAATTTTAATACACTTGCACTAAGATTGGAAGCGATGTCCAGAGGTTTCTGTGTTACATCTGAAACATAGAAATAAATTTACGAATTAGCAATAACGCAGTGAAACAAAATTTTGAGTACGAAATAAATTATTTTCTTATGACACAATAAAAGAAGTTCATTTATTCCCCACAATTGATTGCTTCAACAGAGAATAAAAATTCAAAGAGTGATTTTTACATGATTCAAATTAGCTATTTTTCCGAACGAGGTATCGCGCGAAGTATTACATCCAATCTAATTAAAACCCACCACATAAGTCCCCCCGGACGTGCTCCGACTAGCTTACAAAAACCAGATGCCCGACCAGTCGGACATTTCCGAGTTTATCCAGAAGAAAGGATTCAAAAAGTCGATATAACCGCACTCGCCCCGAAAATCTCACTCCCAGGGGATTCCCCCGAACGCTGGGAAGACCACAGTGAACATATCGGGCTTCGGTTTGCTGCTAATGCCGACCTCGCCCGAGGCCCTCAATCGCTTCTCCACGAGCTAGAAAAGATCCTCGAAAATTGCGAGGAGATAGACCACCCTCGGATTGCAGTCAATTTATGAATTCATGGAGAACCGGAGAACCAGATAATGGAGTTGATTGGGAGTGGTTAACCGGAAGATAACCGAAATTTCGTTAAAAAAAATAAGAAGTGGAATGAGTCCCCACGGTGGAGCTAGACGAGGACACGTTAGACTGGATGAAAAGACGTCTCTTCGAGGTAAAAGTTGGTGGGCTTGGTAGATACCACTTGGGAGCAAGCTTTTGCACAACTTTGACGACCTTAAAATTGGCATCAAACTACCACTACCAGCCGGAGGGGTTTCTCCTCAGTCTCTCCGGCTCGGTGGATACTTGAGACGTACTGGGCTCAATGCCGCAGGGGAAAAACGCTAGTGAGAGGGTTTAACTGTGCCAGAATAAAGTTATATTTTACTGTTTATAAGTGTAACCTTATAAAGTTGAACGACGCATTACTTGGCGAAGTTTAACGGGACTTTTGCGCTCCGTGTCATGGGGAATTTTTCAACCAGGCGTAAGAGTTGAGGTGAGAGCGGACCGGTTGGAGATGGGACTTTTATTTTATTTTCTTTTTTTTCTCTTCTAGAAGTTTTTAATGCATTAATTCGAAGGACTTTGGCAAGGGAGAGCTATCTCCATGACGATGGAACTACATCACGTGACTTGAATGATAAGAGGGAAGCACCCAGCCCCTCCCCCCAACCGTCGAGAGGGGAAGGTGGGAGGAAGCAAGGTGTGTCCGTTCATGGGAGGTGATTTCCGGGGATTCGGAAATGAGGGAGGTCTGGATTGATGAAAACAGTTAACGAATGCGATTCTGAGAAAGTGCGGGGGAGGAAAGCGCTGAGTGATTTAGAAGGTATTGAGAGGAGGCATTTGTCCCTTTTTTTTTTCTCACAAGTTTGCTTCATTGTTGGAGGGCATATGAAGAACTGGATGAATTTTGGGTTCTGACAGGAATTCTGGCTGAATGTTTTGGGAATGACCAAGCAGAAGGCGTAGGAAAAAATTTTCTGCAGTGATGGAGTGGATTAGTTATTGGCAGGAAATGGGATTCCATTGAGAGTTGGAATCGATTCGGCCGCCTCAAATGCGTGTTTATTAATAGTTAACGAGTACGTGTTTGAAGACCCTTGGTCAATTCGTGTTTTACTCCACGAATGAGTCTTTCGTTAACTATTAATGAATACTACTTTGCGCATATTCAACTTCACCGTTCGTTAATAGTCAATGAGTTTCGTTTATAATAAATTAATCGCGTTACTGGTGTGAATTTTTCTTGAGCCATTCGATGGAGAATATTCAGTAGAAAATCCCATTTTTCTGTAGGTGAGTGTAAAAAATGATTTTCGGAGACCTTCACGTGCAAACGAGAAAATGATCGATTAAAAATCAAACAATCCCAGGTTTTTCCCTCTAATCGCCAGCGACTCTCCTTTTTCTCATGTAGACACTGATGTAAGGACTTTTCCCGTCTTTTACGACATTCCCCTCATTGTCGCACCACTCCCTCGATTCCGCTGTTCATTTGTGAGCCGAAGAAATCAGAACCCCGCACTAATTTGATGAAAAACGAGGAGGGGAGGTACACTGGAAGAAGAGGAATGAATGGCCAAAATGAGGGAGGGAAAAAAATGTCACCGAAAAATAAAAAGGTAGACGATTGTATGAGCGAAAAGTTGTTCGACACCGAGAAGAATTGACGGAGTACCCCCTCTCAATGTCCCCATGCACCGAATCGAAGGCACATGGAACAAAAAGAGTAATGCTATTAATGGTGGGTTTCCATGTCTCATCCCTTTACTCCCCCGCTAGAGGCACCCCACGACGCGACAACGAATCCTTCTCGCTCTCCCCCGTCGGGTCTCTCTTTTTTTTTTTATTCATTCTTTTTTCTCTTTCACATTCACCCCCTTCGTTTGTTGCACGCAACCGGGCGAATCGACGAGGTGGATCACTGTCTGGGAATAATATTCATTCGCGTCTTGTTACTGACAATTATTGAGAGATATATAATGCAGACGGTCGGTGAAAACATGAAAAGAAAATGGATTTTTTTTTTTCCTTGACAGTGTCGAGTACTGAAGGGCGTATAAATACTCAGTTCATGAACTGGGTATTCAACTGATATCTACAATACATGACAGAAATGTTGTTTGCACATTTGAATTACCCGGTGATATATGGATTGATAATTCGATGCGTTTGCAGTTGAATGAATTCAGTATCAGGATTTTGCATGGAGTTTCGTCGAGAATTGTTGGAGTGAAAATTGAAATGAGGAGAATTATATCTCCTGAAAATTTTTTCCTCCGTCAGCTTCAGATGATATTCTTCTTAAATGACAAATTGGCTCGCTCCCATTGTTCACGAATTTTTTTCTTTCATCTCTCCCTCTTGTTTCGTTTTTTTCCAGATTTTTCCATTCAACAAAATGACAGCTCAAGTCCTGAGGAACGTAACCGCGCTCAGTTGTCTTAAAAAAAATCCTCTTTTTTTTTTTCCTCCGAAAAACAGAAGAATTTTATTTTCGAGATGAGCCTCCCCTCAATTTCAACCCAGAAAACATAAAAGAAGAATAGTAGCAATCATCCTCACCGGCAGCCTTCAACGTCATCAATTCCGGAGTGAGACTTCTACCCCCTTTGACCTGGCCCAATAACAATCCCAAAACCCCTATCATCCTTCAAATCCCAGTCACTCCTCATTGTTCTCACTCCTCACATCCCTCCCCCTCCCCCTCGCCCCAAGTCCTCCACTGCGAACGCAAAAGAGCCCTGAAACATTCCGATTCACGGAATAATACAAAGCGAACTCGTTCTTTTTCCCTTTGCATTCAAGTCTGAATGATGAAGCAGACGCGTATTGCTATTTTTCCTGTACATCCACCCGAGGGGGGTGGGAGCAGAGGAGGAAAAAAATAAACTACTGTTGCATAAGTCGCACATGACACGGCATTTATATTTTTCATATTTTCTTTCGAAAACTTCTCATTTTTTCCAGCTTATATCGACCAACATATGTAAAATAGGGTCTGGGTCCCGCTTCATGGTTTCCGCGTGCGCTTGCGAGGCTTGCCCCCCCCCCCCCCAGACTGGTGTGCCGTCCCTCTTATAAAGCGAAACTGCTTGCATTTTTAGCTAGGGAAACGCACCCGCGGACAATGACGACGAGACACCCCGCCAGACAGGCCAGACTCCTCTATAGCTCTTTCTCGTTTATCTTTCTCTGTTCCTCAGCACCAGCACAAGTTGCATCATCCCTCTTTTCATTTCAAGTGTGTCTTCTCTGTATCTCGAGTACCTATCAAGGCCGTTTTATTCTCAGCTCTGTCTGTCTCTCTATCTATCGTATCTCTTCGACGCGAAGAGAGTGTGAATCTAGTCGTACCACCAGAAGTACTCACCCCATTCAACACCTATTCTTTTTCTCAGGGTGGATCCAGCCGGTGCTTTTGTCTCATTGGTACTCATCTCATGCTTCGGCAATTCTTAAACGATGTATGGAAGCCCCTTTTGGTCGTGTTATATGGGAACACCAGACGTTCTTTCGTGAGAAATTGATGAGATTCGCGGGGGAAAATTACTCCTACCGACTAACGCAGGGAATACTTTTTTTTCCGGTGTATTTTACGATTTGCTAGTCGCGATTTAGTCACGTATTTTACCCTGTCGTGTGGAGAAATATTTAATAAAAATTACAAGGAAAAGACCTGACAGTTACGTCGAAACGTAATCCGGGAGGTAAGCAGAGAATACTAAAGAATTTATCATCTCCAGGATTTTTCGCTCACCAAAAACTCCGGACTATTTTTTTTTTTTTCCTCTGAATTATTGAGTGTAAAGCACAAGTTGCGAGGGGAAAGGCAAATGCGAGTGTGCGATAAAATCGTCGATATATTTCGTGACAGCTGTCCCGAAAAATAAGCCACAATGATTACTCCCATAATCGGCTGAAGAGACAGCAACCGAGTAGAGTGGAATAGGGAAGCCAAGCAGACGAATAACTGAGAAATATCATGCACCCTTTACTACTATGCCGCCATACTCGGTTGGAGAGTTCCCCCTTTGCGGAGCAAACAGCATCGGGAAAAAGAGCTCCACTCTCGACAACATTTCCCGACCCTTCCCAGCCAGATGTGACGTCGCGACAGGAAGCGATCTTTAATTGTCGTTGTCACGGTTACTTCGGAGGATTAGAAAGCCACTTATCCAAACCCATTGCACCCGAGACGAGCTCAGAGCGAGTGAGTGAAGCAAACAAATTTTTTTCCCCTTCGAAAAGAAAAAAAAATATTTTCAATAATCTGCCGTTAAAAAATTGCTCGATAATTAAACAATTTCATCTGAATTTTTAATATTCTCTAGGAATTTGTTCTCCCGTTGATAATTGTCTCCGAACATTTTTTAATCTGAAAATCAGGTTGAAACATTTCCCAACATATTGAAAAAAAAAATGGTTTTTTAATACAATAACTAGAGCTGAAGAAATTTTATTCTGTAACGCCTGTTATAGATGCCTCAAGAATGCTCAATCATCGTGCACTTTCCCGAAAGATCGAACGACTATCAATGTGTCAAGTATACTCGACGATGAAATGTTCAACGATAGTAGAGATTGATGATTCCGATGCAAATCATATTGCGGATTGACACGCTCGATTCCAGGGAGAATCGAAACTGGGGCGGGCGAAATGTTCGGGCTTTGGGGGGTTAATCTTTCCATTTTCATGAGTGCCAAGGCATTATCTAATCGTCGTATCAGATAGTCGCTACTATTGACAATGAACAATTCTGATGAGCATTACATCGGACGTCGATATGCTTGAATCGTCAAATCACAAATCGAATTGATAACTAATAATAATAAATTGTCTAATTTTCTTCAATATCAAAATATCTTCTGACAAAAAAAAATTATGCACGTGCTCTTCTCCAATGAATAAATAAATATAAACAATTGACTTAACGATTGGATAATGCATCTCACATCCAAAATAAGGGAATGACAAAACTTTTAACTTAAAGAGCTTGATATTTTATGCATTCCCGCAAAGCAACCGTAGCACTTTATTATACAAAACAAGTTGACACTATAAACAAAAGAACCATCCAACTCTTGGAAGTTGGTTGGTCCTGTGTCAAGGTATGAGCCGGTCGTAGGTTGGTCGCAACAACTTGAAGAAGGGGGGCGAGAGGGAAAGTCAAAGCTGTCAGAGGCTCGTAGAGAATTTTATGGCCGGGGCAAGAACTTCCTTTTATTTCTCAACCCGGAAAAATTCTTCGGCCTTTAGTAATCCTCTCCAGGATATTCTCAGCTTCAGCTCATGCTCCCCCAGATTTTGTTTTTATTTCACGAAATAATTTCAAATCAGATGACTTGTTAATAAAAAAAATTATTTCATGCAGACGTAGATCACCTACAGACGAGCACTAGACTCGGCGCGCCACGCGAATCTATCTCTATCTCCCATTGTTCAAACTCATAACGTGATAACCCACTTCAAAAGTCTCAATTTGAAAAAGAATTTGCCGTTCTTATTTGACGCGCGCGTGTCCGGAATTTTGTGGATAATTCAAAATTATGTATTGCACCAGTTCCCGACTAACTTCTCCAAAACTTTTTCAATATCAGCCTAGCCATCCCGGAAATCGATGGGCATAGTTGTGCATCCCCCCAATAAACTATATTCACCACATTTTCAGTATTATGACTGGTGTGAGATATCGAAGATACACACCCATTTCGATATTACTCCCCTCCAAATCCGATTATCATATGTTGTCACAGTTCGATGAGCCCGAGAGCTCGGGCTCCAATGGTGTTTTCGACTACAGAAGCATTCTATCTACCCTATGAATTTATGATGAGTTGAATATAAGTCCTCTTGGTAATGGTGTTGATACCCGCTAAAGCCACGCTCGATATTGATGGGTCTCTAATTGTAATCGCAATCGACCATGTTTCTTCCGTATCGCCTGTGTCGGTGGAGCTCTCGCAAATACCGCGAACCATTCCGAGAAATTGTCAGCTAAAATTGCCCAACCAATTGGTAATCGTATGCAACTCTAGCTGTTTGGAAAAAATAATTACCTCAACGATCAGCTAATTTTCTCAAAATTTTAACTAAACTCATCCTAGCACTTAAAAAAATTGTCCGCATTCGTCTCTGGTCTTTTCAAAAAATTTTATCGCATTTAATTGGCCCTGGAATTAAGACTAAACTGATAAATTAATTAAAAATCTCCACCTGCCTAATTTTCTCTCGCGAATTTCGATTGGGATTTCAATAGCCCCAATAGTCTGTGGGTGAATTATTTTTTAATAAAACCCCGGGAAATAAATAAATTATTTTCCTGAATTTATTTTCAGCTGTAGGCCTCTAAATCGCAATGAGAACTTCCACTCAAGAGAGATCCTAGCTCGTCACACGATATTCATATCCGGATATATCAGGCAAACCCGTCGGATTTAATAGGTTGACTCAGCCCCCGCCCCATGTACTTTTGTACATAAAAAAAGCAAAGGAGAGGAGGTGACAGAAGAGAAGTTTCTTGGATTGAGCTCAATGGCTACGAGCATCATTTTGTCCACAAGGGCTGAGACAAAAGGAAGATAAAGTTTCCTAGGTGAGGTCCGATTCTCCTCCGACTTATGGATTTCCTTCGTCCCCTGCCTCCCATCCTCGCCTCAGTTTTTCGAACTTTTGCACAGCAGCAGTAACCCTTCGCATAAAAGGCGCACGGGGGCGGGTGTCACACAGTTAGGTCGTCTACGTGACCCGAGAGTTCCAGAACAACCTTCCGTTTTCTATGGGGAATTACATCCAACCACCCATGCTACGACGAGGTGAAAAAAAAAAATGTAGAAACAAGGGAGAGGGAGAATAAAAATAGAACGTAGGAAAAAGTATGAAACCACGACGCTTCCGCAAAACTGCGACGGAAATTTTTCCCGTTGAGACGATTTTTTTTCGTTCAGTCCAACATATCGTGATGAAATTTTATTAGTGGAGACACTTCACCGACTGATCGATTGAGAGTTTGTTTAATTTTTCAAGTAAAATATGTCCGATGTATCGGAATATTTTTAAGAGAGAGGCAGTGAAGATTTAGACAAAAAATCATGGAAAGAAATTTGCTAGAAATTCATTGTTTAAAAATAATTTTAACTTTAGTCGAAATCGACTTTTTCCATAATTGGAATTCCACGACAGAAAACATAACTTCCCTCACGATTTGTCGAAATCCAATTGCAAATACATACATCGACAATCCCATATTCTCCCCAATAATTCAAAATTAAATCGACATCTTATATATCAAGATAAAAAAAAGAAAATCCATCATGTATGGTGGCCATAATCCCGAGGATATATATCTCGGATTACGCGAGATAAAATATAAAGAGAAAAGGTAGAAAAAAAAAGGTGACGCCGGGGAGAGGACGCTCGTTGGTACACAGTGGAATTAGGGTTTGATGTATGGCTGAACCCGATTTAAAGGCATATGCATACATATGTGTATCGAAAGAACGTCAATACGATCGATGGGGGTGGGGGGACGCGAGTAGTAGCAGACACTCGGATTTACACTTCTGCATGACTTTTCTTACCTCTGTATTTTTTCGCTTCGTCGCCATCCTCTCCATCCATTATTAACTCCAATATTCCACATCGGAGTGCACGAGGTGCAATTTCTCACTTCTCACTTTCACATTGGCCGATAACTAATTTTTAATAATTTAAACAAAAACTAAACGTAAAAAAACACCCCCCATACGATCACTACAACAGCCAACCCCCACAAGAGCTCCAACTCTTGCGTCGGCAAAAAAAAATCGCGAAAAATTTGTTTACAAATAATAATTGGCACGATTACGTTAAACTGTCTGATAACACCGATAAGTCACTCTGGTGGAGGGGCTAACACTGGATTATCCCAAGGAGCACGGAAAAATTGCAAAAATAGTTTTTACAGGCACTGATTATCGCGCAATTAAAAAGCCCATCCAAGCTACGAACGTCTATCACCGAGTATATACACGTAACTGAGCCATGCACAACCGAAACCTGGTGCTCGTACCGACTGGTGAAGGTAAATACCTCTGACGTCTTTGTTTTGTTTATACTTCCCCCATACCTTCGGAATAGAGAGTCGATCGATACACTAACTATTGCCACCTATTGTTTTGATTTTCCTTGCCCCCATACCTTCCGAATTGCAAGTAAATACACGTTTATTCAGTACACTAACCGGTTTTCAACGAGTGTCTTTAAATTGTCGTAACACCGGATTTTTAAATAATGATTTCTGTGAGAATAATTGCAATTTTTTGGCAGTTTTGTTCGGGCTGTGTTTGTTAACGTTTACCTGTCTCTGTTATCTCCAAGAAAATTATTACGGCCAGAAATCTCTGGAAAAATTATTTTCTCATTTATCGAACTCGTCGATTTACAGGCATCCTCGCCCGAATAAGTGTAGTTGTGCATTTACAAGGGAATTAGTGTTTGATGTATGGCTGAGTGCGATTTAAAGGCATATGCATACATATGTGTATCGAAAGCCCGTCAATGCAGCGGTGGGGTAGCTACTGGTAGGGGTTTGAGTTGTTGTGGAAGCTTTACCCTCCCGTATGAGTGCCTGTCAGCTCTTGTCCCCCCTTGCCCCTTGACTTATAGTGCCCCCTGACGTGATTTTCAACGCCCTCTGTCATACCCCGATAAAGATAGCCAGAAAGGACCGCCGGGTCAAATGTTATATAAAGTAGCGCGAGGGGTAGGAGAAAACCGCAGTACGAGGGCTGAATATGAAGTAGTTGGGCGGCGTGTCTTGTAAGTACTCGAAAAAAAAAAAAATGTCTGATAAAGGAGGGAAAAAAGAAATTGCGAGAAAAAAAGATAGACCGAGTGGAATAAATAAAACTGGGGCTACTTATCGTCTGGCATACGCCACTCAAATATTTCGTGGGTGGCGGGGAGGGAAGGGGTGGGTGTGCAATCGTACATTATATCCCAGCTTGAACTGGGTGGAGGGGAGAAATGTGTGCCGGCGATACAATCGGACGATCGGGACACCGACGATTAACGAGACTGTCACACTCTGTTATTCCTGGTATTTATTTATTTCCCCCCCCCCCCCCTACCCCTACCACTTGTTTTCCGGTGTTATTTTTTTTATTCGCCGGGAATGCTCCATTTATTTCCCGGAAAATGTGACGTTAATTGCAGCATTGGATTGCGATGTATAACAAATCGCTTGGAAACTGCCAGCGCGGTTTGTTCCAATTAATTTGGAAATTTTGTATTGGTTATTTTTTTTTTTGTGTTTTTAGATTTTCGGTTTTGTTAAAATAAAAATCTCGTGGCAAACGTTGAGTTTACGCATTCAGAAATCATTGAGTACTTGCGAAATTGAACGCAGATAAATTGATCGGTCAATTGCAGTTTTTGAGACAAAATTTGTTTACAAAAATGCAAGAGACCTAAAGAATCAAATAACCACGCGTGAAATTTTTTCAATAAATATTTCTTGTAAATTTTATATTGAGAATAATTTCGCAACCCATTCTACCCACTCTAAATCCCCCCAAGGCTGTCCTACGACGTCATAAATCTTTGTAACGCTATATAAATTTCCTTCTTCGATACAATGGTAAAATGGTATTTAAATAATGTTTTTTTATTCAGAAAAAAAAATAATTCTGCAGATGAGCGTTCCCGTAAAATTGAATTGTCCGTTTTATTGATGCAGTGGAGGCTGAAGATGAAGAGAGATGTTTTGCCGCAAGGGTAAAGCAAAACGTGACATCCCCAGTATCAATCATAGCTCGCAATAACCAGCCCCACCGGAGGCTCCCAAAAGGGTCTGATAAAGGCAGACTTTTGGTTGCTAAGATACAGAACTGGTTAATGTTCCCACTATAGACCCCTACCTCCCAGTCCTCGCCAGCCCAGACACCTCTGACTTGAGCTCATGGAGGCTGGCAGTACCGAGTCGATGTCGTCGCAGTCTGCTACCAGCTGTGACTTATGACGTATCACAGGGGCCAGCCACAGCCTTCCAGCGCATACCGTGCACGTTCCACTACTCACTGATAACTGCAACACATCCTACCCTGGGTATTCAGACGAGCGAGTGCGAAGCAGGTGATGCATACATCGAATCAAATGTTTAATAATCCAGTTTCATCGTCATCCAGAAGTGGAGTAGCAACAATGGATCAGCATTCTGCACTACCAAAGTTTGATATGCGCTTGACGGTGAATTGGCTTTTCTCATTTCCTCGACTGACATTTGTATCAAAAGCATTTCATTGATACTGGGGGAAAATCAATTGTCAGACTGATATCAATAGATTGGCAGATGAATATTTGCCGGCAGTTTTGTTGCAAACAAATGCAAGTGTCAAGTTTTGCAGACGTGACTTAAATGAACATTTTCAATTATCTTATTAATACCTTCATTATTTAATTATTAATTCATTCAACGCTGATATGAGTCTCCTAATTTCAAAGTCAATAGTTTTTCTCTTGCAAATCAAACGATCTCTCATTTGATCGTCTCAACGAGAATATAGTGAACGAGTTGATGAACGCTTCCCTTATCAGCGGGAAGATTGAACGGAGCATCGTTCATTTTCATAGTCCCCGAGGAACTCGAAAATTAATTATCTAGTTGTCAGATACAGCCCTTACACAAACGAAGCCGCAGAGTATTTTATCACACGGATAAATGTGAAAAAGATGGGGGGGGGGGGAAAGAGTTGAGAGGCTCTTCATTATTATTATTATTTTTTTAATATACTCGACGACAGAATTGTTGAACATTTCATCAGAAAGTTTTTCATCCTTCTTCTATCTCTTCACTCGTATTTCTTTATAATCCGATTTTGCGGATTAAAAATTCCTATCAGATTGCTCCGCTATAGAATCAGCTGTTTCGGTCTATCTTTCATATAATATTTACGTCAATGAATTAATTAATTTATTCTTTCCCTCCTAATCTGTCATAATTCGTCAAAGGAGTTACTGGATAATTGGATCACACGAGACGAATTAAAATCAATTTCCAAATAATCATCGGCAAACAAAAGCAATCCTCCAATTGTTCATTCACATCTTTAAACTCCTGAGGTCCACAATTCCCTTCAATTCTAAATTTTCCATTCTACCGATATCGCAAAAAAAAAAAATCGTAAAAGTACGTTTTATCCTCGTCATCTGCCGTGAATTGAAAATACGACATCGAGTCTGAGTATTCACTCAGCAATGAATATACTGAAGACTCGAGTAAACGTTTGAAGACGTTTGAAGTTCATCAGTTGATTAAATAGACAGGAAGACCAGTTCTCCTTCATCGCAAGGTGGCCTGTTGTCATTGAAAATAGCCTCGAACTGTATTTAGTAGAGATTACGCAAGTTGAGCTTCAGAGATTGTCCTCTCGCTAACTGTTTATTAACTCCAACCCCGTGTGGTGGAGACGCCGCGCCCTGGGCGGGTGGGGGGGGGGGGGGGGGGGGGGAAGAAACTTGGTTCATCACTGCAAATACATTGCCGAGGTGGCGCTACAGTCAAACGTAGAAACATGTAATATATACAGGAGGGAGGGGTGAATCCTTATATACATCAGCCACTCTGAAACTGCTGGTGGAGTCATATTTTTTACGCGCTTGACCCTCTTCATGGAATCGTCTCGGGTAATATCACACGTAACGAGCGGCCGTGTCTCAGAGCCTCTTCTCGGCGCACGGGTGACCTCACACTCGCATCAGGGGACAAGCGGGGGAGAGATATACGAGCGGTCGAATTTTCTGGGACATGAAAATGGACGTGGGTTCAATGCTACGTCGATTCATTCCCTTTCGAATCTTTTATATGGCAGATTATTCGGGAGGTTAAGTTGTAATGGAATCGTTAAATCCCAGTCATTTTTTTTTTCACCGCTGGAGAATCAGGAGAACACACTGGGAGGAAGAAATTCGCAAACGAGTCTTGTTTGGGGCGAGGAAAATTCGCAGTTGAAATTTTTTTTTTGAAATTATCGAGAGATATTTAATTTTCATAATTAACTAATTTTTGGAAAAATGAGTGAATATTTAATTCACATGATAAATAAAAAATACACTTCGAGGATAAAGTTGGATGATTTTCTGTTGGAATATTCATGGGATTGTTTCAATGAAAATTAATGAAATTACGCTACCACATCAGTTTTACTCCCATTCAAATCACGAGGCTCTCTCTTATTCAAAAGGTCAACTATGATGGAATCGTTAAATCCCTCTCATTTCTCGCCCGCTGGAGCCTGTAACTTGCATAGATTTCCTTTCGTTTTTCCCCCCATCCCTTGAAGCCTACGTACACCCGATGTAGAGCTGGATTTAACGTTCATATATCGAACCATTTTGACTGGAGCCAAAGGACCCAGAGGCACTCTCTGTACGGATCTAACCCCCGCCGACCTCTCCGCTTTTAGCCGACAACTGGCAATCGATTCTACGTTTGTAATCGAATGCACTGAAGTACTGCATAGTTCGACTGACCGTGAGGTGGAAAAAAAAAAATTGTTCCACTGCCAACCCGGAAGATAAAATCAAAGCTGACAAAAACTACCGAGTGAAACTTAAATAATAACAACGACTCCAGCAGGAGGGAAAATATTTTGTCAGCTGGATGTACTACACGTGCGGCATGAAGCTATACCGATGCCGTTGTGCATTGTGTCGTTTGCGCGGGGGAGAGAAGCCATTATTTTGCCTATTCTCTATTTTTTGTTTTCCACAAGCCAATGCGACAGACCAATGACGAAATGTGGAAACAGAGGGCAATTAAATAACGTAACAATTTAAATCTCATTAATAAATTGCTAGCAATAATTTTTCCACTTCAAATGGACGTTTGATTGCTGCAGACACTCGTTGCCGAGCGTTATTAAAATATTCAATTCGGAATTAATGAATATGGGAACTTACAAACGATTATTTGCGGCGGTGAGAGGCAGTCATTATGAGAGGATTCGCTGGGGATGTGAGAGCAAACAGGAGTGATTACGTAATTTTTTGTTGTTTAATTATTTGTCATTTTCATTTCTATAACGCGCGGAGAATCTGCTCGAAGTGAAGAAGTCAAGTCACTCGGTTACGGTTTTTTTTATGAAGCCGTCCAGTTTTGGGGAATAATATTTATGGAGAGGGGGAGAGTTTTCCCGGGGTTTTGTGAATTATTGGGGTAATTGTGTAGATTGAATATCTGCAGAATTACTAGAATTGTTTGAAAGTTTTGGCTACCTTTTGGAAATTTTTTATAGCATTATTTTTCGGGGGAATATCAAAGGATTGAAATTTGAGGATTCCATCGAAAAATACATGAAGAATTAAAATCGCAATCCCGCAAATCGGAGAGAATTCCGTGGACAGTAGTGAATAAATTTTCAGTGAAATAAAAAAATGTCAGCGACTTTTTTAACCCTCAATTGAACTCAAAATTTTATTCTTCTTTCGAAAACTAAATGAGAAATGAATATTCATATATTTTGTGTGATTGTTGCCGAGGCCTATTGTGAAGCGGTATCAAAATATCCAATTACGAGTAAATGAAAAAGAGAAACTACAAACGATTATCGCCAGCCATGGGCGTCAGTAATTACTAAAAGCTCAAATGGAGGGGGAGAACGACAGTAAACAGAGCAAACACCGCAAGCTACCCTCTCATTTGTCATTACGATTTTCGCGATGACGGGGGAACCTGTTCAAAGTGAGAGAGTAAAATACTGTCTGACTATACAATGGCCATGACTACTGATCTTTATTGAGTCGATCCATTCAGTCGGGATAATCTCACTGAGAATTGCGTAGTCAAACAAAAGTCATGATCAGCGAATGATAATTTCCTAACGCTCATTCCTCAATTTTCAGGCCACCAATTTTCATCAAATCGATAGCTACAGACGACGCCAATTTATTAATGAGATTTTTATATCAAAGAGGAAAATTTACATAGCGTTTCACATTCTTGTGACGTCACGAGAGACCATTGAACGAGATTTGAAAAAGGTACGAGGGGATCAGAGAATATTCTCAATATAAAATTTACAAGAAATTTATATCGAAAAAAAAAATGGACAGCATGAAAAATAGAACGTAATCAGGCATTCTCAGGTGCCGATACTGTCGCGAATTATTATTGACGACTAATTAATTATAATCGGCTGTAGAGTAAAAAAATATATTTGCTGAATATTTATTTACTTGAGAGAAATAATTAATGATTGTTACGAGGCTCAATTTATTCAATCGAGTGATGCTGATTAGATTTCAATTACGAGAATAGTTTCGCTCGCCTCAAACATTCATTAATTTGTTTTTAATTTCATTTTTTTTATTGGTCATTAGAAAAAAAATATGAATTATTGAGAAGTCTCATTCAAAGCCTGACAACCTGATCATCTGATCCCGAATTGTATTAAATTTGCCAGCAGAAAATTGAAATGATAACTAATTTTTACGTAAATTATTAACCGTGCTGATTAAAATTGAAATAATTCCCCCAAAATAATACCAATTCCCCGAGAAGCTTGTAAATTCGTGCTCATGTATCCAAAGTTATTACCTCGAGATAAATCCAAGAAGACATCACAATGCGGAGTGCAGCAGGCAGTGCAGCAGGCAGTGCAGCAGGCAGTGGAGCTTAATTATGCAATGTTTGTCGGCTGCCACGCGGTACTCCAACGGGTATGATTAATTAATTATGTAACCCAATCAAACTGGTAGACATTGATGGGCTTGCTTACGGCACGAAATCCTTGCAGGAGACCCAGTCAATGAGCACTAGAGAAAGGAGTGGGGCTCACTGACAATATTGCCGGGGTAAACAAAGCACTGAGTTACACAACGTCGTGATTGCAAAATACACTGCCTTCCTGTCCACTGTGCACTCTGTAATCAGCATTAAAGCCCTGCCATTGCTGTACACCTAATGACAATGTGAAATCCTCAAGTGAAGTTACCAAGAACTCGCACCACAACTCGATCTCCACACATGTTTTCCAAACAGCACGAACACTCACTGGTGACTCACTCCCTCGCCCCCCGCCCCCCCCCCCCTCCAGGTAATGAGAATTAATTCAAAAATATTACAATGACATCAGCTAACCAATTCTCACTAGAGCCATCCTTCAATTACCTCACCAGCCACTGAATGTAAACACCAAACGTGAACGCTTATTTGTTATTGTGAGGCCCGCAGCAAATCCGAGATCTCGGGTTTGCCAATTTGTCGTAAATCAGAAAATCTCCACTGGTATTTCATTCACGATAATAGCACTAGTAATACCCATGTAATTATGTGATTACGCCAGCAATTACACTCATTACGTCACACTGGGTAGGCAGGGTGCAACGATCAGACGATGAGTCAATGTTACGAGTTATTATTTTGTTCTTAGTTTATGAATTTTTTGGTGGATTTGTTGGCGAAATAAAAATTACCTGCCATTTTTATTACTTGGCCTTGGCAGTGAGCCCGCAGTGTAAGCAATACGAAATAATTGCACGACAGCCGGAGGTGAGGGTATACAAGTGCCGCTATCCGCGCATCGGCCCGGTGACTGAGTCTGTCGACGGATTTTTGGTTGGGAGACGCGCAACGCGCGGCCCCACTCCGCGGTAGAGTGAGGAGTTTGGTATTGGGAGTGGGGGGGGGGGGGGGGGTGGGGGGGGAAGCACCACGTCAAGGGCTGAATACACCCACGCAATTGCGCATGCCTCACCACTGCCAAGCGTTTTCCTGGAGTATGTTTTTGCGTGCCCTTCTATATCGTCTTCTGCCTTCTAGTTTTTTAATTTTTTTTTTGTTTGTTTTTGCAACTCATCCTCTCTTTTGTGCCCCATCATCTGGACATTCTGGCATTCTCGTTTCTTTGACTCGCGCTAGACCACGCGATCGAGACCCTCGGCCGGGGGGCGAGGGGGAGAGGGCGAGGGGGAGGGGGCGAGGGGGCAGTGACTGGAACTACTTGTTGTGTAATTATAACATTTTTGTGTCTAATTAATTCTCGCTGGAGCACCGAGATGTAATTATAATAAACGAAGCTCATTAAACTTGGGTCTAATTACGAGATTTTTTAGTTCAGCTTTTCAGCGGGATTTTTTTTTCCCCACACTCTTACTCGGCTTTGCCGGAGTGAATTTCATTTGGAAATTGTAAGATTAATTCGGGGTTTTTTTGGCTGTCGGAGGGGAGGGGAAAGGTGAGGGGATTTTTAGAATAATCGATGAGAGCTAGAGATCTTTAATTTATTGATCGCGGAAAATTAATTGAAAGTATTCTCGATTTTAAGAACTAAATGCCATTTTGGGGAAGAAAATTCAGGAAGTGAGAACCGCAGCCCATGCTCTGAGAAAAAATCATTGTTTTTGCTAATCTTCTCAATAATTCCTAAAATAAAAAAAAAGCGATGTAATTTTTTTTTGAAGGTCATAGTTTACTCGTGATCTAATTGTCACGCAAAATAGGCGAAATGATTCTGTTATCAAATGAAATGAGAAAAGTTGGAGTATCGTGGAGTAATGCTGAGCATTTGGAATGGCTTAAGCGAGTTTCGTCACTTGAGATTGAGCCAATTACTGGAGCCAAGGGGAAGGGAGGGATTCGCTCATGTGCGCGTTGTCGTTGGGGCCTTGATACTGCGGGACAATTTTCCCGATGGTAACCCCAGCGGCTCTATCGGAGTGACACAGGACTTTGAGAGGGATTGTGCCTCAGCGCTTGGGCGACTTTTCGTTGGAGAGCATCTCAGCTGGTGGGCGACGACTCCCGAGGACTGGAGACGCGAGAGAGATCAGCTGCCGCTGGCGAGAGTTCGAGTGAGGTGAGTGGAAAAAAGATTCTTGAGGAAATAGGATTGTCACTTGAGTCTTTATGCGAAAACCGTCGACAAGGGATATTCCTGATTTAGGGGGAGATGTCGGGGCTTGGAAAAAAATGAAGGCGACTTGATAAAAATGGGGGCGAGAAGTTTAATTGAAAATTAGTCAGTTGGATTGGCAGCGGAGGTTGGATTGGTTATCGGCGGACACCTGTCGGATGAGTTGAAGTATTCGATATTTCTGAGTGGGAAATCATTTTTCATTGAGGGAAAATAATACTTGTGACAAAGAGCAGTTACTTGGTATAAGAAAATATTTCCTTCTTAATTTGGAAATATGTCAAATTTCTGGAGATTGTCTTGTGGTGATTACTCGACAAACACTCTAATTATGAATCCAAGCATCAAAAATTGAGCTTAAAAAATATATTCTCCTACACGAACAATATCATTAGTTACCAGGCTATTTCGTGATTGTAATAATTCACAAGAGAATTTTTTTTCCTATCAAAAGCGAATTAGTTCTTCGATAACGACTGAAATGTTGCGTATCCGTTTTATTAATTATTAATGAATATTCTGGATTATTTTGTAATTACAGAATTTTATTACGCCTTTCCCTAGTTTATGCAAACTGCGATATACAATTCAATGAATTAATCATTCGGAGTGAGTGCGAAGAATTGAATAATGGAGAATTAATACCCAGCAAAAAAAACATCGAAAAATCATATTCAACCAATCTCTTTTTCCCCATATGCGCGATATCCCATCAACCCCCCTTACCCCGAGACTATACCGAGACAAATGCCCTGTACTTGCTGTTGTCCCGACACTGATTAGGTAAATGGCATTTTCTCGGTTTACGTTTCTCGTCATTCGTCACTCCGAGAATTTGCAGAGGGGGAAAATGTGAATTGTGTGGAGCGAGACGATATCCGCAAGTGCTCAACGATTTACTTGAGATAGTGTCTGTCAGTGGGAAGATCGAGGCTCAAGGGGATGTGGAAAAGAAGAAAACTTCTGGTGTCAACCTTCGACGATTTGTTGGCTAACGGAAAACTGCCTGAAGAAAAAGTCACATCGAGTTTTTGTTTTATCAGCGCTTCATCAAGTCCATTAATTCTCATTTAACAATGCAAATAAATCTTGCCACGAAAAATCAAATGGAGTCCCCCCGTCGATCAGTTATCGATTACCAACCACTGAAGTACCCTCAATTAGTAAATTTATCGGATTCCGTTGCGGCCCAGTAGCTGTACACATTTGACAACGGAAAAATCACCGCAGGAAACGGAAGAACAGGGACGACAGGCTTTCAGCAAATAGGTAAATGTAATTAGTCGCCGGTCGATCTGAGAGACCACACAGTCCTCGCCTTCAACTTGCAGTCTAAAGAGTAAAAATAGAGATAAAAGGAGGAGAGATCTGACAAAAAAAAAAGAAACTACTGGCCTCTCCAAGTAACTCTTATTTCCACCGCTTTCATTCTTTTCCTTCTTATTTACTTCCCTTGTCTCACTTTTTTCCTTTTGCCCTCCAACTGCGCTAGCCTCGCTCGGTGTTGGTATTTATGATGCTGAGGAACCGCAGAAAAGCAGGGAAGGAAAGGGTCTACCGGACTCGCCGAGGTAGAAACTACGAGGAAATCCATGAACCGTTTCTTTCAATGACAACCATACTGAACTCTGGCCAGTCTTTTTGTTACTTTGGCTCTACCCCCTCTCGCCGCCCCCCATTTGGCCCTTTTGGCGTTCTTTTTAACCTCAATGTGTACTGGCTTTCCCCTTCACGGTTTCTTGGGTTGCACTTGCTTTCCGGCCGTCGAAAAGCATCGGGGACTCGGGAATGAGGGGGCCATGGAAGTACTGGCCAGTCCAGACATTTCACAAAACGTGGCTAAAAGCTTTAATCGTCGCTTGTACATTTTCGGTGAAAGATGGTGAAAGGTATAATGCCCATGCGATTTGCGGTATGGGTGAAAGCATGGGAGAGGGAATTTCATAGAACGACCAATTCTCAATTGAGGGGCGAATTTTTTCTTCTGTTCTCTTCTCTCAATGAAATTAAATTAAAATAAAAAAATATATAATTCATTTCTGGTTCTAACAGCTCAATATTTCGAGCGCAATACGATCAGCTAGGTTAATGTTCAATATAAATTTAAATCCCATCGGACCGTATCCTTCATACAGACCAATGTAAAATAATCCGAAAAGTTGTTCCATCATTTTCAACCACTTCATTGAGTCTCCCGTTTTCCACTGAATACCAAGCACTCATTCATTTATGTATTATTATTTTCCCCTCCAGTTGTGGAGTTCTTACCTAGTATACCAGTTAATATTGGAATCCCTCCAAGCATTTCACAAATTCAGATGGCATCTTCTGGGGGCGCCGAGTACAATACACCGAGACCTTCGTGTCTTGCCCGTTTCTCTCGATATCAATGTTGTTTTGCATATCTCTAATTGCCGGCTTCATTACGAGAGTACCGAAGAATTTCTTAATGAATTGGTCCATTATAAAACAGCATAGCTGTTGCCAGACATGTCTATCCATCTTCAAGTGCTTCACTCCTGCCGACTGATTATTTTCTTCATCTAGGAAAAATTGTCGTCCCTTTGATGGGAGAGTATTAGTACAGAGAGCAAGAGAGAAAGAGAGAGGGAGAGAGAAGGAGGAGAGAAAAAAATGTCCCCTCATTTCTCCACATGGTCAACGAGAACTTTCACATTACGTCTGAGAGCTGCATATGAACGCATCCCAGGCTACCTCAAAGGCCCTCAACATTAAAGCTCATTTCAGCGTGGGGGCAGTAGAGCACTCGAGACGTCTGTTACCATGTTGACTTAAGAGTCTACCAGAATTAACAAAAGTCCCTTCTGAGCTTCTCCAGCCGCTGCTCCTGTGTTTGAATATGGGTGTCAATCAGAACGCACACACAGAAACATTTTTTTTTTCACATTGCGGGATTTTCGCTGGAGCTTTTGCAAGTGGCAATTTGCAAATGGATTTTTACGTTCTCTAAGTCGTAACTGGAGACTTTCTGAAGGTCTCAACTCAGGATTTTCGGACTTGAAAATTTTTTCAAAGGCTCAACGTGAAGTTTAAACTGCCAATTTCGATTTGGAAATTTTTACAGCTCAATTTCAGATGTTCCAATGGTTTTAATTTTTTTTTTACGTTTTCAATTAAAAATTGAATGTAAAAATCCTGAAACAGTGCCATAATATTAATCGTTTACACCAAAATAAACTTCACATTTCCCAAGCCCATTCATCCTAGGTAAACACATTAGCGGAATGTGAAGTTCATACAATGAAATCGATAACCGATCAGCAATACCCAAGAGTCCGCTCACCAGCGTTGCCCAACTAGCGATGCTTGTGCAATATCGATTACCACATTTATACGTAAATCGAGTTACCCTCCACGAAATAACGGGAATCGTTAAGCGTTTTACAATCGACCCTAAAAATGATACATGTCTTTATCGGTTATTCGGATGTTCAAATAAATAACAACAGCAGTTGAGGATGCTGAGGTGAATACAGATGCGACTGTTGGTGGAGTAGAGAGGGCGACTGAAGGCGCCTGGGTGGGACATGGCAAGGAGACGAGCTGTCAGGCTAGCGATGTTCCCTGAGGGACCCGTCAAACGTACCGAAACGACAGGCTAGTACGACGCTTTTACTACGGCCTCTCTACGTTTCTAACTCTTTGCTCGGATGTGCAACCAGCCACTGTCTTTTTTTTCCCCCCCCTCGCCATCCCCGAGGGGCCAGTGATAAAAACCTGGACCAGTCAGCATCCGACAATGAACATCTACCTTTGTACAATCCTTATTTTCGTGTTTGAGTCTTTCTGGGTGGATTATTTGGCGAGAGTACTGGCTCTAGTCGTTTCGACAGATGAGTATACTTCATATAAAAATTTTGGATATTGTCGTAATAAACTGGAATTACCACGATTCGTGCTACAATTCCGAGCTGTTTTATTCTAACGTAGAGGAGAGAGCGCATTTTCTACAGTTGAAGAAAACATTTCTAGTGTCACTGGTAAAAAAAAATGGCCTGCAATTTTTTATCGCATTTAATTTTCACGGAAATTCTAAAGAACTCCGTCAACAATAGAATGAATACCCAAAGTTCCCGCGGAGCATGATAAATAATTTTATATAACAAAATACAGTCTCACTGTCGCATAATTAGGACATATTCCGCGATTCTCAGGTGTCCATTATCAAACTTCAGACTGTGAATTTATAATGAAATAAATAGCAATAAAATTGAATGCTTCAATTAACCGAGCGCACGCAGAGTGAGAGGACAATGAATATCAAATACCTGGCAATATTGAAATTTTATCGGTAGGTGTACCCAGCATGTTACTAATTTAATTAACGGTAATACGGTAACAGTTGAAGTGTAGTCCCTCTTTGCTGGGTGATAATGTAGTCCTGCTGTATAGGGATTCCGCAGACGAGAGACTCTGGGGTGGGATCTGGCGAGGCTTTAACGGGCATCCTTTCTCCATTATGCTCCATATACTCGTGGAAGAGGGCTCGTAGCAGCTATCATCTATAGTGAATGCTATCTTGTGAAAGCAAGCCGATCGAAAATATGTAAAGAAGATGCATTAACCTCGATCATCGATTAGCTACCCATACAAATTTCATCATTTCCATTCAGGGATGGGAGCTCCAAGTGCTTTAGAAATGCCTGGGGAAATAATTCCCCAGGTAATGACGTTTTTTGGTGGGACGTTTGGAGATGCAAATGTCCGGCTGATATTTTTGCTCATCTTACCATCGATGCTTGGAATTTGATGAAGTATTTGGTAAACCGAGAAATTTGAAGCTTAGACTTAGGATGTCTTAGGATGACAGGTTTTTTTTTCTCTCGAAATGTCTCATGTACTTCTCTAACATTATCTGCCAACGCGAATTCGCCTCAACCCGTTGAGACTACACATCGAGTATTTCGTCATACTGCAATGCACAAGAGTAATTAGATTGCTCTTGGCAACGATGTGCAGTATTTTCGAGGTTAATCGCCAACGCCCATCGCATCAATGTTACCCGTCCACTCCTGTACAAGCCTCAACCCTCAACCCTCAACCGTGTCACGTCAACCCACCCTGTCCATATCACGGTATGTACCCGAATGTACCGGTATTCCCTCAACTCATACACAACATTCACCAAGCCACGGGAGACGCCGGGGGAGTCCCCCCTTCCACTGTCCGCACCCCCCCCCCCCCCCCCGAAAGCAATTACTCGTTATCAGGAAAATTGGGCTAAACGCTATGGGTTGTAATGGAGGCAAGTGCTCAGAGGCCACCGCGGTATGTTGTCCAGTGCAGGAGGACGATCACAATGTTCATGGCAAGGCTTGACAGAGTGTTCTGTATCGGCGGCTAGCTTTAACGGATTCTCCATCACTTTGGCATTTTTCATCGTAACCATAACCCATTTACGACGCTATTCGCCACTAATACCAATGCACGGGTGAAGAGTTCGTGGACGATAAATAATTGTGATCGATAGAGATAATGGCATTCAGGTTGAATTTATTTCAACGAAATTACAGCACGGCTATTCAGCAATTAATAGGAAACTTTGTAATTTGCGCTGCAGCTGACGCACGTTAGCCTTTCGCGACAGCTGCTTCCTTCGCCGAGGCCTTTGAGAAGTTTTTCTCTGTATTAACGGCAGTGAGAGCGAAAAGGAAGCGTCAATGGCAGATGCACGGATTTATCGTGAGTAGAATTTTTTTATACTCAGGACCAGAAAGAGTAATATTCCGACTTTAAGCATTTGGATTAACTAGGGCCTCTCAGGTTATTTCAGTTGACCAACATAAATACCAACTGAGAAATATTTTTATGAAATTGGCATTAATTGAAAATTGGAATAATTATTTCAGATCAATAACGCTAATCCTCTCTACTCAATAGTTGATGACTTTTTACTGCGCATTAAACGATTAAAAGTCTTATAAAATATAAATTGATCTCGCAAAGTCTCTGACTAAAACTCTCGAAAGTGCCAGTTTTTAACTTAAAAATTACTTTGTAAACCTTAAAGTTTCGGGTTGAGGCTTGAAAACCCCATCTCAAGCCTGTTAATAAATTACTTACCAATGGGAGTTCACTACACACGGAATTAGTCGGAATAAAAAGAAGTGTTTCTCAGAAGCGAACTGAATAATTTCGTAGAAATGAAAAAAAAATCTCAGCAAAGCAATTGAAGCGACCAGGAAAGTAAGGGATTATACTTCAGTTCCCCAGGGATCTATAAAAATTCAAAACAGCCAGATCAATTTTTAAAAAATCTGAAAATAAAAATTCGAGTAACGAAATAGCTAATACGAGCCTACTTTATTGTCTCCAGCTGAAACTTCCAGCAAACTTGCGATATTATTGTCAGCACGTACTCGGTAAGTAAACTCCTAATGATACAGATGCAAGCCATGCGATACCAAAGTTTATTCCCGTGCGATGGGCCTGCAATAATTATAAGACATAATTAGGAGAGGCCTCAGCGCTATACCGAAGCATACGCGACTCCCCGGGGGCTCGTAAAATTTGGGGTCATTTCGTAAATATGATACAACCGGGGGCTGCATGGCTGAGGACAGTCTGGTAGATTAGCAAAGTGCAAACTATCTCAAAACATATCCAAAGATTGGGAATTTAAAATTCATGTTTACGATGGACTAACATCTTATAATTCATAGCCGATGGGGCAATAGATGCTCCCCCAACGTCACTACCAGAGGGATGGGACTAATGTGTCCCAGGGGAGGGTCGGATCTCAGGCGAACCGCAAAGTCTCCCTCTGGCGTTACACTTGAATGGTTAGCAATAATTATGGCGTCACCGTTGCATGGCGATACGCAGTGCGAATATCCCTGTGGCATACAGCGGTGGACGCTGAATGGCTGATAGCCGTGGGACCTGGGCGTATATATTCTACTGGAGAAGTGGAATCCACTGAGGTGGACCGAGAGATTGGTTGTGTGAGGATGGAAATATAGGGTGGTCTGGCGCTGTATTTTGACGATGGCCATCCGTTGTGACTCGGTGATTCTCAATAGCCCCCGGAAAGTTAGGAATGGAGGATGATGAGCTTGGGATTGTTACTCTTGATCAGGTGCACGCGAAACAAACTTGGGGGGAGATAATCACGGCTCGGTTGACGGTTTTCTGGTGAAGATTCTGCAGTTTTAAGTTTCGTGGGGGAAGGTGAAAGCAATTTTTGACGGTATTTTTATTTGCTGGATTGTGGGGGATTGTTTTCAGACTTGGGGGAGTGTTAGTATTCAAGTCTGGTAGCAATGGTGTAGGCTGGAGTTGTGACTGCATTGTGTATTGAATATCGAGGGTATTCTGGCTTGGTTGGAGTAGGTGGGAGATCCTGGAGTCCCGCAGGAATTGAATGAAATTGGATTCAGAACGATAGCTTCAGTAGTTTTCGAGAACTCCTAAAAAACTGAAAATATCTTTTAACCAATAAATATATATAGGAGTCGAGCGAAGCGCTGGCGCCTCTAGTTTCCGAGGAATCGTGAAAAAACCGAAGTGTCCTCCAAATTGATTAATTTCAATTTCACTCTCCGGTATATATGGGCGTAAAAAAAATATTTCCAGTCGGTTCCCGAAGCTCCAACTCACCAGATCTTTAGGAAATTTCCTCAGGAATCCAACGCCGTTGAGAGCGAAGCGATAGCTCCTCTAGTTTCCGAGAAATCACGAAAA
>JAPYZN010003217.1:0-26144 GCA_030522865.1 Psyttalia lounsburyi | reverse complement strand
AAAAAAAAACAAAAAACGAGAGAATTGCGTGAGTGAGCGGAATGGAAAAAGGCGGGAGACGAAGATTAAGGAGGAATGGCCATTGGGATGACTAATGTCTTTGAGGCGTCTTAATTTAAGACGTGAGGGTCAAAATGTTGGAATTTAAATGTTTTTTGCAATTGGGGGAGAGACGCGATGGAGTCATTCTATTTTTTTTCCCAAAATTTAAGTCGCTGGAATTTAATGACTTGAAGCTGTCTTAATTAAGATAGGAAGAAGAAAATTGAGAGCACTTGGACTATGAGACGTCCCACACTATTTTCGGGATTTAAGACACGGGGTTTTAAAGTGGTTATTTTGACTTTCTAAAAATTTTCCATGAAAGTTTCTAATATTCCCAAGTGAGCCCACAAAAGGCTTGCGACCTAAAATCGTCTTAATCAAAACATAAAAAATGTCCGGCATTTACGTATATCAAAGCTTTAAACCGTCTCAAAGCGCATCTTAATTTAAGCCATGAGTCTCCGCCCCCCCCCCCCCCCCCGCCCGACAAAAGTCCCAAAAAGACGAGAAAAGAGTGAGGCGACTCTGACTAAAAGACATCCCACGCATTTTACGGAAGGGATGCGTGAAGACCCGTTGCACTATATTTAAGACACGGGTCTCTAAACCGTCCCCTTCTAATTAAGACATTAAACGAAAAAAAAATCGTACTATTGCAGATGTTAATAAATAAAATTACGTTGACGAAAAAATAACCATTTCGAATATCTCTCAATTTAACCCACAAAATATTTTCGTCATAAAATCGTCTTAATCAACAGACAAAAAAAATCCGGCATTTACGTACATCAAAGCTTTAAACTGTCTTAAAGCGCATCTTAATTTAAGCCATAAGTCTTAGCCCCCCCCGGCAAAAAGTCCCAGAAAAAGAAAGAAAAGATTGAGGCGACGTTGACTAAAAGACGTCCCACGCATTTCATGCAAGAGGTGCGTGAAGACCCATTGCGCTATATTTAAGACACGGGTCTCTAAACCGACCCATTCTAATTAAGACATTAAACAAAAAAAAATCGTACTATTGCAGATGTCAATAAATAAACTTAGATTTTCCAAAAAATAATAATTTCGAATATCTCACGATTTAACCCACCAAATATTTTCGTCTTAAAATGGTCTTAATCAACAGACCAAAAAAATCCGGCATTTACGTACATCAAAGCTTTAAACCATCTCAAAGCGCATCTTAATTTAAGCCATAAGTCTTAGCCCCCCCCCCTCGGCAAAAAGTCCCAGAAAAGGAAAGAAAAGATTGAGGCGACGTTGACTAAAAGACGTCCCACGCATTTTACGGGAGAGATGCGTGGAGAAGACACGTTGCGTTACGTGTAAGACACGGGTCTTTGGCAGTGTTCGGTGTTTCTCGAACAAATGGGCTGAGCATCGCGACCGGCACTCTGCATTTTGTGTCTCTCCACATTGGAATCTGCGAGAAAGACAGAGAAAAAGACAAAAGCATTGTTCTCCCCTTCCAGCCCCCTGTTGGTATTCCACCGTTACATTCGTACCGTCCACATTTCATACCGCGTGACGGCAGCAAACGTTAACGTGCCACGGGGCGATGCCGCGCGATCCTCCGGCCCCACTCTCTCTCACTCTCTCCCTCTTTATTCCACGGTTAAAGGGGGAACCGACTGCCTCTCAAAAGCACCGCGGCGATCCTCAGGTGTGCACCATTGTTAAACTCACCCCGATACTCCGCTCCTCTCTCTCTCTCTCTCTCTCTCTCTCTCTCTCTCTCTCTCTCTCTCTCTCTCTCTCCCTCCACGCGAGCAACACACTCGGCAGCACGTTTATCCTCTTTATTACACGCGAGTCTCGGCGGCCAATGGGTTGTCCTTTATTCCGGTATAAATTCTACTTGACGCCTACAAGAAGTATAGATTTCATCGGGTAAAAAATGGATTGAAAAGCTGAGACCCGGCAGCTTTATGGGAATTGCACGGGAGAAGTATACTTATTGTTAGCAGTGACTGACATTATGTCTTAATGGCGAATTAATGAGAGAGTTTCAAAGGTTACATTCTAACAATTACTCATTTCACATTGTCTTCCCTCCAAAAACCCTCGGATAACCTGGCAAGTTTGCGGAGTCCCCCACCTGGTTCAACATCTTTTTCTATTGCACTTAGAAAAAAAGCGAATTTTGCTGATTAAATATTCGGCTCACAAGAATTGAAAGCGAATTTTATTACAGGAATTTCGGGCATTTGGTTCTCCAAAACAAATATTTTTGGGAAAGTTAGATTTCTCTCAGTGTGCGCCTCAAATATAACAGTCCGGATGGGTAACAAGTGGAGAATAGTATATTACTCACCTGGGGAGGAAAAGTAGACAAGTCGTCCTCCCGTACAAAATTACGACCCGAGCCGAAAGCGAGGGTTGTAAGCACGTGTGGAATGCTTGTCTGATTTAACCGAGCGAGGCGAGGTTAGAATGCTCACTTTCGGTCCATGTAGGCAGAAATAGTATATTACTCACCTACGGAGGAAAAGTAGACAAGTCCTCCTCACGTGCACGTGGGGAATGTTTGTCTGATTTTCCCTCCGAGGATTGAATACGATTTTTTTTCCCAAAATGGACGAAATCGAGAGTTTTTGCTGCAGCGGAGTGAGGTTAGAATGCTCACTTTCGGTCCAGGTAGGGTGAAAAAGCAATTTTTGGCGTGTGGAGGTGAGTGGTATAATCTCACAAGCCGAAAATCACTTTCTGCACAAATTGCGAACAATTTCGGCACGCGAAAGCAAAGGGGAGGGTGCTAAAATCTACTTTTCGTCCCTGGCGCCCGAAAATCCGCGATTCTAACCTCACTCCGTTCGGTTAGATCGCGGTTTTCGACTCATGTGATTATAATCCTCGCCTTCGGCTCGGATTATAAAGCCACATTCGTCAGATAATACTTTCATCGCCTGGTGACATAATGTACTATTTCCTGCACAGCGTGTCGAAAAATAATATAAAGGACTGTTTAAATGGTGAAAGGAGAACACATTCCGGTAGTTTGAAAACTCAAATTGCGGGAGACTAATGTCAAACAATTTTCTCTAGGGAAAATATTTTTTTGCGACAACCATTCCCCTCAGCATGTGAAAATAAAACTCAACCGTTTTCCTTCCCACCAAATAATCCAACTGTGAGCAATAATAAGATTGCCCGCATAATCCCTCCACATTAAAGTTCTTCACCAATCAAATTTAAATAACCATCAAAAGTAGCCTTTGCTCATTCCGTTGGATTACCACTTCCGCATTTTCCCGAATGATGAAAAGACGAGCGAGCAAACTATCTCGTTGCAATCAAAAGCAGCTCTCATTAGAGATTACGGTAACTACTTGAAAAGATTTAGTGCACTCTTTATGTTGTCCACACGGATAAAAATGTATGTAAAATTTAATTTCAACCCATAAATTTTCTTCATAATTAGCGATTTTGCTTGCGTGAAGTCCTTTAATTGTGAATAACTTGGAAATCCCCAAGTGGAGCTTGTCTTATTTTTTTCTTCATTTTCACAGTATTTTTTTCATGATTTCAATTTTTTTTTTACATCGAAGAAGGGAATTTATATAGCGTTCCACATTCTTCTGACGTCACAGGAAACCATTGGATGGGATTGAAAATGGGTAGGTTGGGATCCGGAATTATTCTCCATAAAAAATTTATAAGAAATTTTCACTGAAAAAAATGGACAGTCCAGATCGGGATTCGAACCCGGGACCTTTCGATTTTGCACCGATTGCTCTTTCCGCCTAAAATCATTGAAATTTAAATCAGACGTGACGGGTAAAAACTTTTCGAAATATTTAAATTCTCTAGAAATGAAATTGGTCGTAGAGAATGGAATTAAAAAAAATTTTAATTCAAAAAACTTGAAATAAAATTTGCATGTGAAATTTGAAATCTGGCGGGCCGAATGAGTGAATTTAAGACTAGAAAATTTTGATTTAATCCTTTGTCTAAAATAAACAAAATGGCGAATAAATTGATGGATTGATATTCATTCATAATAAATTATTCTGTTGATTAATTAAAAAAAAAAACCCCGCCCGGTAATTTTGAACGAGAAAATTCGGCTGTTCTCAGTGGCACGAACGTGTCGAGTCCGGCGGTGAGGGTCCCCTCCTGCGCACACCTCCAGCGATCCTCATGCAGAACGAGGAGTCTGGCGCCAAGTAGATGTCGCCACAATCCTCCCCCCTCCCTATATCCACCTTTGGCCATAATTCTGTGCGCGAGGCAATCGACGTGCCTTAGATTCCACTCGACTAATTAACTCAATGTTATGCTAAATCTCCTCTAAATTTAACCCACACCAGTTCGCTCGTTTAAGGACAACTCCGGCCTTTTAATTGCTTTAACCAACAAAATCGAACGGTATTGACTCGTGCATCCCGTTTCTGCGCTCGTGGATGAGCAAAAAAAAAATGAATCACTCGGTGAGAGTTTTTCAAAGGAAACTTACCGCGGCCGGTTGGCGATTTGGCGCGACTGGGGGATTTTTTTAATTGATGAAACATGCGCTAATGTCTTACTTCAGCCGCCATCCATCTGAATTACTAATTACCCGCGTACTATCGTGTTTATGATGATCGATTATGGCTGAAGAATTCAATGGTCAGGATAAAATCGATCGCCCCTTGGGCTATACCAATCTCGTTAATCGATTTTCCCTCGGGTTTTCCATCTGCGCAGAGTCTGAAAAATCCCGATAGAGACATTTTCTCGGCTCCTCCTCCTCCTCCTCCTCCCCCCTTCTCCAAGTCCCGAATGGGACTTGAATAATTTACGGGTAACATGCGATTATTCATGGCTAAAACGAGTTTTCATGTCAAATGTATCTTAATGCTGAAAGCAGGCGATCGATTAATGGCGGATGCATCGAAATCGACGCCAGTTGAAGTACCGCGTAACCGGGGGGAGCATTATAGCGCGGTTTTTTGTGCAAAATCCGCGCGTGAAACCCTCCTCGGCGATGGCAAACGCGTGACTAATGCAGCGTTTGCCATTGAGGGAGGACGGCGATGCATTAATCTTGCCGTTGGTATTCGATATGTGGAGGCGCATGAAATCATTATGGACAGCGGGATCTATCATTTTTATTAGCATTTGATTGGAAGAAAAAGATGTACTTGAAGAATCAAACGTTTTTTACATTCAATTTTCCTCATTTCGTCGGATAAAAAACTATTCGAATGCCAATTGTACTCGGATAATGATTTTTTAGTTAATTTTAACGTTTCGTTTGATAATCGATGATCGCAAACAATTACCCAATCTCGTAGTAAAGTTAATTTTCTCTAACTAAAATTGTGCACACGTCTAGAGAAGTTTTGGTAAGGGGTAAACAAATTTAAACTGATTACATTAAATTAAGACGGGAGAGGAATTCATTCATGAATTATCGTATTTAACACAAAAATTGGGGTTGATTGAGGATAATTAAACGTCAGCTTCAATTTAATTTGTAGGAATTGGAAATTCAAAAATTTACTCTGTCTCTACTGTTTCAATAACAAAAGCCGTAAATTCCCATAATCTCCTAAAAATGGAGAGACCTAATTCTCATCGGACCACATCATTAGTCTCCTCCCCCAAAATCCCCATAATTAATTGAAAATAAAAAAGAGAATTGAGATTATCATCTCATCCCTACTCCCAAAAAAACCCTTCATTTTAAGACATTTCAAATTGCAGTTCAATCCCAAGAATCTTCAAAACATTGACATATCATTATAAACGTCCGAACCCCATAATCAACTCGAGCTCTCGTGATTTGTCTTCTTCAAACCTGAAAATGACTTAAAGACCTCCTCAACACGCTCGGGACTCCTCGGAATTGCTTCTCGTTACCCAAAAAAAAAAATTAAAAAATCTACAGTCGACGAAATGGATTATTTGGATGGAGTGCAATGGGAACGGAAATTTTCGAGCTCAATTTTTCAGTGAAATTATGGAAATTACGGAAAAATTCAGGGGGGGGGGGGGGAGGGGAAGACCGATATCTGGGGTTGATCAAAATGGGGGGGGGGAGGAAAAGAAAATTTGGCTGGTGGATATTATATTCCCGCGTATGTAGAGCAATCGAGACTTTATATCAGTACACAGAGCACGTATCACGTTGAAGGAGGCCTGAGAGTCTTTTCTGGGCGATTGAAACACTATACCCGAGCTATATCTCAACAGGTTCGCCAGGGCGTTATGAGTTATCCGGCTCTAACGCGATATTATGTTCTGGATGGCGCGAGTGGATGCACCAGTGGAGGAGCGAAAAGTCGGGGATACTGACCGCACTCGGGGGAATCAGAAATCGCATATTATCGGTGGCATCCTGCACATGTATAATAGCTATAATACCGCGTGCACTGGCACCCCGGGGCAGGTGGATATATCCTCTGATGTTGCGGGACAGCATGTGGAGGGTTTAATGGACATTTCCACTCGCTTCGCTTCCGAATTATAAATGGAGGGAAATATCTGGGAAAAATTTTGTGAGCTAGTTTTACTGTAATCACTGGGTGTCTCGTATTTTCCAGATAATTTTTCTCGTTCTGAATTATTTGTCAATTACTTCGGGAATTTGCAGAAAAAAAAACCTTTCCGCAACCAATTATTTTCAAATTTTACTATATCTTGTTTTTGAAATAACAAGTGTTGACATTAGAAAGTTCAATAATTTTTTTTTTAAGACGTGTTACGATTACTTTCGGAGCCCGTTAAAATCGCAAAATTGGTAATTTTTCTACCGATAAAAACGAAAATGGTAAACATGAAACGAAAATTTTTGTTGGTTGCAATTGTTTGTCAATTACTTCTGGACTTATTTTCCTACAATTTTCATATATTTTTTTATTAAAATAACAAGTCTTGAGATTAGAAATTTTAATTGTTTTAAAATTCCGATGTCTTACGATTGCGTTTGGAGTCTCTTAAAATATTAAAATACCGAATTTTTATCACGCTAAGGACAAAAATTTTAATGAAACAATTCAATTCCACGTGAATGCGCAAGTTCCCCGTAAACCCGAGACAATGATCCGCCCCAACAAAACCCAGGAAAAGAAAGAGAAAAAAAAACGTGAAAAATAGACGAGTGAAACTTTCACTCGAACGCACACAGACAGGGTCCAAGAGCCCATCATCTGGTGTGTTGTGCGCGCACGAGAGCAAACGCTGCGCAGTTATTATGCCGTCGAAGCTGTCCGAGTATAATAACGTCGAGATGTTTATTGGTTTTGGTATCGAGCGCACGTATGCGTTTTGTGTCTTTAAACTTCTTTAGAGAAAACCGGTCGATGGACTACCGTTAATGGTATTTTATAACATAACGCGTCTTCCCAAGCTAGTTAAAATATACCACCCCAGTATAAAGTTTTATATTCAGCGTGGAGTTAAATTTTCATTAATAATTATTTGAGCATTTGGGTTGGAAAAATTTATAATCTTTATTAGACGGCATTTGGTTTTTGTCGTATTCCACCTCTGTGTGACATTAGCCATTCTCGGATGAGTTTTACGGCTCACGATACTCACCATCCCGAGAATTACGGAATAACGGCCTACGCTTTTTCGCACCCAACATCTTCGGGGGAAATTACATTTGGTGGTAATGCCTGTCCTCGGTGAAGATCCTCGTGTTATCAAAATCGTTCGGGATCATTAGTGAATTAATGGGAGAGACGACTTTGCCTGGTGAACGCGAGGAGAGATTGTAATAGAAATTCTTCCGCGTGGAGATATCGGTTATTATCGGGCGTTTAACATACCAACCAGAAAGTACGCACTTATTAGCCAATCGTTATTATTTTATGAAAAGTCGCCAGTTACATTCCTGCAGGGACGAATGCTATTTTAGTGTCCCATCGGGGGTGACGGAGTATGGCTCTCCAACGTGCCAATTTTTGGAAATTTCCTGAACTTTTGGCGTTGGGAAAAATTAAATTTTTATTGTAAAAATTGATTTCCAAATTTTGGGAAAAAGGCGGGGGCGTTGGGGATTTTGGTCAATTATTCCATGAAAATTAGTCAAAATTGATGCCAATTGAATATAATTTGGTGATTAATATGCCGGATTTACCTGACGATCGAAGAAAATTAGGAGTTTTTTAATGTAATTTAATGGAATTACCTGTCAAATATAAATTTTCCCGATTTCTAGGGAAAAACTCCGATGAATCAATAAACTCGAACAAAAGAAAACCGTCAACACAAATAAATGACCTGCAAGAAAGTGTGCGCAAGGGTGTGAAGAGGGTTTCAAAAAAAAGGGCCAAAAAATAAACATAAATAAATCGATGTACCACGCTCGAGGCGAATGTTGAAGCGACTTGGATCGGAAGTCAAGTGCGTCGAGTCGTTAATCATGGGGTCTTCGGGCGTAGAAAGAAACTCGCCCATTGGAAATCCCGGGCGACTCTCGCCACACACACTCGGGACTATATCCACTCGCATCTCCTCGCGGTTACACTTCGCTTGGGCATTATCGTTTGTTGTGGGTTATATTCTAGCTGGGGCCGTCTATTGTATCATACCATTGTTGACTCTCATACATTTTCGACTGGAAACGTATAAATCTCTGTCACCTCAACTTTACAAGCCATTAGAGAGCGGGCCGTGTACGTGTGTATGTACTCGTGTACTTCACTTGCTTTTTAAGGGATTTTTATTTATTATATACCATCCCCCGCATTTTAATCCCTCCACCCCCTCCTGTCCTTCCAAAATTATCCTCCGAGCCAGATATTTATCATAAACTGTTGAAAATTGTTTGGAAATTGTCGGAGTTTTCCGGTACCCTCTTCGAATATTTTTCCTCACTTTAATTGCCACTTCATTTCAATTACTTTCACTACTTTCAATTCAGTCAAACTAGTTTTGAAAAATATTTTTAAAACTCGACATTATTCAATTACTCATTACAAATTAAAAATTGCAACTGCAAACGAATTGACAAATTGTCCTAATAAGTTCTCACCAAATCCCATTATTAATAATTTCAAAGTAAAATAAATTGATTCGGAAAATTGCCTTACGATGAAAAATTCCTTTCTCTCTTGAATTAAAATACCTACACTCACGTCCCTAATTGCAAAAAGTCCCAAGTAAAAATGAAAAAGAAGCCTCTAGAGTAATTAGCGACTGTCGTAAAGAAAAACTTCATAAAATTTGAGATTAATCCCCTAAAAATTCATAGGAACCCACAAAATTTCATCGAAGGTAATCCTGAATATTCAGGACAATGACACTAAACATAATTCTCAGGAAGAAAATTCATTAAATTCACTCAAAACTCATATAGTCCGCATTGATCATTAATCAAGAACTTCAAACGGTTGAAAAATGTCACCAATTCATTACAATTACTTTAAAAAAACATTTTCATAGCTACCTCTTTATTTAGTGATTACAACTACCAAATCCTAATCCCAACTGCAAATAAATCCAGCAATTGCCCGGCCGATCTCTTAGAAAAATCCCATTATCACTAATTCCAAAGTAAAATCAATTAATTTTGAAAATAGTCTCACGAAGAAAAATTGATCCCCCTCTTGAATTAAAATACCTACACTCACATCCCTAATTGCAAAAAGTCCCAAGTAAAAATGAGAAAAAAAGCCTCGAAGATGGTTAGCGACTGTCGTATCATTACGTAGGTCCGCTCGAAGGGAGGATGAGGAGGTTCGTTCGGTACTTTTGCGTGCAAAGCCGAGTGAGGGGGGTAAAGTGAGATGGCAGTGGGGGAGGGGATGGGAGCGGGTAGACATGAAGTCGACGGTAGAAAAGCCATGAGAGAGGCCGCCGGTGGAGGAGATGACCAAACGAGATGCTCTTTGAGACACTGAGGAGGCACCAATAAAGCCGGACCAATTACTGGCCACCGTCCTTTTCTCCCCCTCCAACTTGCCCTATTGATTTGCATTCAAATAGATGTTATACTCTAAGTAGACGGATCCTAATGGATTATCAGCGGTGAGTTATCGGTAGGAAGAGGCATCAAAGGATGGTATGGGCTATGGCGGGTGCGCGCGGAGGCCACCCTGCCTCGCGATCTCCGCAAACGAAAACCGCCCTAGCGGCCTACACCACTCGCTTCACTCATTCGTTCTCACTCCCTCTCTCTCTCTCTCTCTCCCTCTCATCCCTCTTTTCCTTTCCAATCCTTGTGTATCTCTCTACTGTTTCATCCATTTCCTAATGAAAATCCACCATTCGGTTGCACCACTCCGCCCTTCCGCCATTTTTTTTTTTATGAAGGACTGACCAGGGAGCAGCGAACGATGAAGGCCAAGTATGAAGCATAAACGGAAAAAGAATGTTATTTTATTTTATGTGTCATCATTGAAAAATCATCGCGTTAAAACTGTCGGGAATTTTTGACTGTCGCGAGCCGGTACAATCACGCGATTTTACTCTCGGACGCGTTCGGCAACGTTCGCAGACGCTCGGGGAGCGGCGTTGGCACGCGTGTCCCACCGATTCGCGGCGAGATTCGGCTGTATTACATTCATTGTTGGTAATTTCAAGGTAACTAGGAGCACCATCATATCAGAGATTTCCTCCCCAAAAAGACGTTTAAAAGGCAAATCTACCTACCGAGAAATAAAATAAAAATTAATCGGCTGAGTGCTCAAAGTAAATACCCGCCTAGTTAAAAATTCATCTCATTTTCATCGTTTTTTCAAACTCTAGTTGAAAATGAGTTTGAAAGCATAATAAATCACTGGTCCAGCTGGTCATCATACGTTTTGGAGGAGTGCATGAAAGAGACCGTGAGAAAAAAGCGAAATATAAACTGTCTGGGGTGGCGGGAGGGAGGGAGGAGGAAAGAGGGCTGTGCTGGACCGACTCGCAGAGAATGGCAAGTGAAGAGGGACTGGACGGCACTCGCGTGTCCCGTACACCGCTAATTAGCGACTCAAGGTAAAATTAAATAAAACTTTTTGAAATGAAGAAAAAAAATAAAATAAATAAATTAAAACAAATAAATAAATAAAATTCAGAGAAAAAACAGTCAAGAGGACACATACACGCGAAGGGGGTGGAAATGTAATGGATGCATTCTGTGAATTAAACGTCCACCGGGACATTTATTCATACACAAGCCTTTGAAAATTTAAAGGCAAATACATAACTATAACTCTTCATGGTTATCGCTTGTGTGTATGGCAATAATCCGAAAATTATCCACCACGTAATTTTCTATTTCGTAACGGTTGAATCATATTTTCACTTTTCACATCGGTCTCTTACCTATTCCATTCGCAGCTGCGCGAATATACTGGTGGATGCAAAAAGAAAAAAAAAAATTACTCAAGATACTCAAGTTTATAGAGTTGATGATCAAGGGATGGAAGGGTCGTGGGTCGAGGACACTGCAATCGAATTTATCCCAATGATTTTACACTCTCCGCCGTTAATTGTCATGACAACCCCTGAATCATATGGAACTCGCTGTTACATTATGAACCGCTGAGAGCCTAGAAATTAAAGAATAAGAGGAGAATAATCGAATAGGAGGAACTGGAAAAAAAAATAAATAAATAAAATTGTCATGGGGGGAAAAAAAAGAAAATGTTCCTGTTGGGCTTGCGCACGCTGCGGGTAAGCGTAGGCGTGGAAACGGAGGGTGAGTGGTTTACGACGACATTATTTGCGCTAACTCACGACACCGCGCATAATAAAGTGCACGGGGTCAACGATAGGCGACGAGGAGAGGGCCTTCCTGGATGTCCTCGACTATTGCCGTTGTGTTAATGCCTGCATTATGGGTACATTTCCTTGAAATAATACTTTTTTTTTAGGAATTAAAAAAATTAGAACTGACCGACGAGACATTTTCAAGTGTTAAGATAAATTCACTAGAGCTGATATTTCAAGTCCTAATGGCTTAATTCGAGATGCTTAAAATGTTTTTAATTTAGGGATACAACAAGCATTGGGGGGGGCGAAGTCCCGGGAAGGGGGGGAGGGGGGCTATTGAAGAGAGAAATTAGTAGGCCTAGAATTTTTTTTTGCAGACCATAATTATCAACGATAACCTATTATCTCTAGTTCCCTAATCACGTAGAAACTAGGGAAAATTTTTAAACCGGAAGTAGTCAATAATCGGTCCCGAGAGGGGCTGAGCCCCCCCTCTCCCCAATAATATCATCATTGGCGTCTCCCTAATTCCATTAAAAAATCCTCAATCAATAAATAGACTTAATTTCGGAAACAACAAAAAAAAGGTAAAACTATAGGGGGCGCAAATTGTCAATATTCGTTCACGGGGAGGGGGGGGGGGGCCCCGCCCCCCATAAAATCATCACTCGTCTCTTTCTAATTCCATTAAAAAAATCCTCAAACAATGAATATTCTTAATTACGGAAACAACAAAAAGAATGTAAAACTGAGGGGGTGCAAATGGGGGGTGGGGGGGGGGGGGTTGAGCCACCCACCTAATAAAATCATCACTCGTCTCTCTCTAATTCCATTAAAAAAATCCTCAAACAATGAATAGTCTTAATTATGGAAACAACAAAAAGGGGATAAAACTGTTGGGGGTGGTTGCGGGCAAATGGCCAGGCAAGGTAGATATGTACCTAGAGCCACTGGCTCTGGCGGTCACTGGCTGCTATAACCTCAGCTACTGGTCTCTTTTCACTCACTCCATCTCTGTCATTCAATCATACCATCTCCTTTCGACTCACTCTCTTTGGGACGGTGGGGGGGGGGGGGGGGGGGGGGGGGGGGGGGGGGGGGGGGGGGGGGGGGGGGGGGGGGGGGGGGGGGGGGGGGGGGGGGGGGGGGGGGGGGGGGGGGTCTATACGCTGAGAGCCCTCTCCGCTTTCATCCGCTAATGGCCAGCCTCTCCGCCCGTCTGCTCCTTT
This sequence comes from Psyttalia lounsburyi, assembly GCA_030522865.1. Taxonomy (NCBI): domain Eukaryota; kingdom Metazoa; phylum Arthropoda; class Insecta; order Hymenoptera; family Braconidae; genus Psyttalia; species Psyttalia lounsburyi. The sequence continues at coordinate 13,239 of JAPYZN010003217.1, read as the reverse complement.
ACTGCGTCATTAATACAAGTTGCACATGTCGAGGAGTTGGTGCGCTACAATAATTTACATGAATGGAATTGAAAATTTTCCTACTCTCGGTGTGTTATACCTGGTGAGCGGGAAGAAGGGGGAGGAGAAAAAAAAAAGACACGCGCACCTTTCCGAAGGCACCCTTCCACCATTGCTTCTCCCGAGGTTTATAATCCACTGGGCATATGGAAAAAAAAAAGTCTCCTCGGTGCATTTTCTGTCAGTAATTACATGAAAGATGGGTATGGAGCATCAGAGAGACGACCACTTTTCACTCTTGCTCTTGATTACTCGCCCTCTTCGTTTGTGGGACTTTTCCAAAGGTCGCGTTACGTTTGACAGTCGTTCGAGGGGATAAATGTGGGGGATTAATCATCATTAATCATTGTAAGTCACCAGTTGATTTTGGATTAAAGAATTCCGAGTGAATCTCACCCTTTCAATTCGACCTTCAACCTGTGTTTATGAAGCGCTGGTGACGCTCGGCATTGAGCGCCAGCCCGAGCGCTGCCGAGCTCTGCCGAAGTGAACTCCCGAGAGTGAATCCGTCCGGTCTGACCGCTCGAACGTCTCACTCCAAGCTACAAACAATACCATAATTTCCTGGCGATCGGTCCTATTTTATCTACCAAATTTCAAGACCTCCCAATAACATGTTCCGATTGTTTCAATAACCATATCAATGTTTTTTTCTTAATTTTCAGGAGGGGAAAAAAATCTCAGCATCAATGAAAATCAAGCTGATCTTATCCCCCTGGAACAAGCGATCCTCGGACATGTCCACGAGAACACGGGCACCTGAATCGTAAAATACCGAAGTCGATTACCCCCTAGACCTGCTCGCGCAAAAGGACTCTCTCTCTCTCTCTCTCTTCCTATCGAAAGAGAGACCGAGAGTGTGTTTGTCGCTGGACACAAAAAAACTTGTGTGGCTGCACACCATCGACTACTGTTTACGAGGTCAGGATTCTCTTCTGGTATAATATCCTTGTCTCGTTAAAACGAATACAAAGTAAATTTTCCAGATGCTGAGAGTGCCTCTACCTGGGGTGAATGGAGGGGGAGGTGAGGTGATGCATATACATGTCCTCTATGTTATTAAAGAACGGGGGCGCGAGATCCGGTGCACACACATACAACCCGCCCCCCGCCCCCTCCCCCCACACACACACACACATACACACACATGTGTGCATTTGAATTCAGCATCGTTACATAAAGAAGAAGAGCCGATTGCCTCCCATGTTTTCCTACTTGCCATTCGTACAGGATTTCTGGAAAACGAGCGTATGCCGTTAGTTATGAGGTCAAAAGCCCGTGGATATTCACATTTCCATTATCTTTATGCGCCCACAAACAAATTCATTTCAACAAACCCATAAATTTCAATGTTTTTCCCCTTTTTTTTTTTTTAACAAGATTAAAATCCCCTGATTGTTCTTCGATAAATATTTTTGCAAATCTCTCCCTCTCTCAGATGTAACTCTCGCACACCTTTTATTGCTGCTTAAACCGGCAAGAATGTCGACGTTTAACACACATATGGTTCATGAATGTTATTTATGCAAATTATTTTTAAACCGAGATAGGAAAAGTCATTGGTTGAGAATTTTTAAATCAAGATAAAATCGCATGAAAGTTTTGTTATCTCACTTTCTCATCGAGAGATCAGACTTAGAGGTGGAAGAATGGGGGGGGGGGGCAGGAGGGGGGATAGGGAGGGAGAGAATGAATGGGAGGGAGATAGTTGCTATTTTCGCCCGCTGGAAGAACAATATCGTGCAGATCTACCACTTGGACTTGGAAATAATGTTGTATTGGGCTGACTGAGATGGGTTACCAGTATAACGGTATTCGTACCAAGTCGCCTTGGCATTCTCTATTTTCATATCTCGGAATTGTGTAGCCCAGGAAACTTGGGATAGGTTACATCACTCGGTCGTTATCGAAATGTAAAATAGTCAACCATGAGAGGAAAGTAATGGCTCGAATTTTTTTTTTCTTTTTGTTTACAAATTGATAATTTATTACTGGATAGGTTCATTATCGGTGGATTTTCATGGAGTTGTTTACATTTGCAAATATTATTGAGACATCATGGGGAAATAAAAATTGACGAGATGAGAATTACTACTGGCGACTTTGTCCAAATGCGCGAGGGATTTTCTGGCTGCATTCGTTGACAGTATCAAAAGGTGTGACGATTGTGGAAAGAGTGGGGGAAATAATTTTATGAAAAAAAAAATTAATATGATACCGAAAAATTGACGGTTGCAGTGATAAATACAAGTGACTGGTCGCTCGTCTGATGAAGCCTCGGTGGCTAAAGAAAGGAGAGAGGGGGAGAGGGGGGGGGGGCGAAAAAAAAGCGATAAAAGCGGAGGGAAAACACAGGAGGGTTGGAATGAGAGATACAGAAAGAGAGATGAGCCCCATACCAATAACATAATACATGACGCGCTCCACGAACCAGACAATACTTCGTTGGATTACCCCACAATGGCCGATGATTTACTTCTGCTCTCATTACCCAGCTTTGTCGTGGGGGGGTTGAGCCAGTGCCCGTTGACGACGGGCTATCATTAGAAAAGTAATGGAGGAGAGCTCCCAGTGCTCTCTGTCGACCTTTTTCCACTCTCATATTATCCTCTGGATCGTCAAGACGGCGCAAGATGCTGAAGAAAAGCCCATCGAGGTATGTTGAATGAGGGAGAGAGGGAGAGAGAGAGAGAGAGGGAGAGGAAGTGACAAATTAGAAAGAATCATCCCCTTAGTCAGAGCTGAAGGAAACTCTATTATCCCAACACCTTCCTCGCTGACTTTCTCCCGGGTTATTTGCCTCCGCCCTCTCTCCCTCTCTCTCGCCCTCTCTCACTCTCACTCTCTCTCTCTTTCTCTCATTCCCCATTTTTAACTTGCCCCCTTCTTCAGTTGGATAGTTGATCATTGAGTTCTAGTACTGATGCCAAGAGCTCAGGCAAAAGCCTCTCTCGTGTCTCTTTGATATCTTAAACAAGCATTCCGTGTCCTCTCTTTCGTATAATACAAGATGCAGAGAGCTAGGACTGTTAGAATAAGTCTCGTAGAATTTACGTCTGCCATCCTTTACTCCCTCAGACATCAAAAGGATCACTCGGTAAATACTTGAAACTATTTATTCTTTATTTTCGAATGAATTATCAACAACTGGGGAATTAAATGTTCAATGGGCTGTGTTTGAGCGAGCTGAGGGTGAAAAACTAATGTCTCAGTGTAGGGGGGGGGGGGGGGGGGGGGGGGGGGGGGGGGGGGGGGGGGGGGGTTTAATTTTTAAGGATTGTTTGAAAAATATTTTATTGTTATAGCAAAAATCTATGGATACAATAGTGGGCTCTCCCTGATGAGCAATAAATTTTCAATGTGAACTCGTGGTTCGGCCTCTGAACATATACGCACATCTCATCCCAGACACGCGTTGTAATTTATGAAAGTTCGACGATGAAAATTTCCCTGTGTTTAAGTTAAATCTAATTTACGGTCTCTCTGGACGGTGGTATAACGGCCGTTCAACGTGTATTCATAAATCATAATCGCTTCTTCTTCTCTCGCGCGCGAGAGACTTTGCGCTTGGTGAAGATAATGGTTTGTGCCCGTGCGAGCATCATTTTCAGGGGTCAACGGCACATGACTTACACCCCTTCATCACCTGGTGTGTTCAATCTACCATTGGAATCCTATTCCATTGGAAAAATGTGGTTGAACACCTCGGGATTCACCGGATAATAAGGCAATTATTAACTTGTTGAATGATAGTTCTTCATTTCCTAGTGGAATGCTGGATATTTTTCAATATGAGTGGAGGAATTTTTGATGGTTATCGAGTGGTTTTGCCAATGCTCGGACATCAGCTGTACTTTGCTTCTGGATGCCGGAGGTCGGGACTCGAGCGTTGGCGGTGGCAATCGAGCCCTCACGAGGCTCGCCGAAAATTGCCGAGAGTGAAAGCGGACCGATATAGGAATTCTAAACCTCAAATTGGGGTGGAGTTGATCCAATGATTTTGTTGATTAGTACTTTTCAAAAGAGTTCTAGTGAAAACAAATTTGAGACAATTTTTTAATTTTTAATATTTTTTTCGGCCTACATGGACCGAAAGTGAACATTTCTAACCCGGCGAAGCGAGGTTAAAATGCTCACTTTCGTCCATTGTGGCGGGAAAATTGTATTCAACCCTCGGGAGGAGAATCAGACAAGCATTCCCCACGTGCTTACAACCCTCGCCTTCGGCACGCGTCGTAGTTTTGCACGTGAGGACAACTTTTCCTCCCTAGGTGCGAAATATACTAATTAGCCCCTATTTCCAGTGAATTTTTTATTTCACTGAACTTAGGAGATCTTAAATTACATTAAATATTCTCTCCGTTTAAAATTCAGAAAATTTTTTCAATGGCTCTGACAATTTTTTAATTCAACGTTTCCTAAAATATTCGCAAAAATCAAAAACTTTAGCCAATAAAAAATTTTCAGTCATTAAATTTAAGACCTATGAGTGTCTTAACGACAAAGATACACAATATCCCTCCCAATAATTTATTACAATGTGTAATCGATAATTTACCAATTCTATAACATTTAATAACTTCATAATAGACCCATTCCAAATAGTGACAGTGAATTTAATTTCTGGGGGCCATAATCGTAGAATTCTTTATTTCACTGACAATTGGAGATCTTAAATTCCTCTAAATATTCTCTTCTTTTAAAATTCAGAAAATTTATTGTTATTAAATGAAGAGAATTCTTTGAGAATTTTTGAACTCAAAATTTCCTAAAAAAAACGCTAAAATCAAGGGCTTTAGCAAATAAAAAATTGTCAGCCATTAAATTGAAGACCTACTATAGTGTCTTAAAAGTGAAGATACACAACATCCCACCGTACAATCTATTATAATGGGCAATCGATCATTTGCCAATTCCATAAGAATTAATAACTCCATAATAGACCCATCGATCAATTCCACTAACCCAACTGGACAGAAATTACTAATTACGTAATTAATAATGCGTATCGAAATTAAATGGCTTGGCAGAGGTCGACGGAGGGTTTCTCGAGGAGGCCGAAGGCGGAGAGCAATGAATGCCACGGGTTGCGTGGCGATATCGGAGTATTGCGGGGCTGTCACCGGAACCGAGGGGGTAACACTGTTGTACTGAAAGTGGGTGCTCGCTCACTGGGACGACTATACAGTAGAGGGTTGTTGCATTATTTATGACCACCATCGATCATCCCCGCGCTCACTTGTGGCACCAACCCCCCCACTAATCGCCATATGACAAGCGTGGTATTTAGTTTAAAATCTCGGGGACGTCAACATGCGATCTGACATTAATTGTAATTGTTTCGCATTGGGGAGGATGTAAACAGCTTGAGCTCATTAAATGACCCATGATTGTTGCTTTTTTTATTATTTCAAACTGGACTCGATTTAAGGGTTCGCGGAATTTTCACAAAGAAAATTCAAAATTGTGGGGAAAAATAAAAAAATTGAAATTTATGGCCAATTGTTTCGTGAGGATAAACAAATTTTGGAAAATTCGGGGAAGGTCATTGATTTATTTTGAATTGATTGAAAATTTTAGTTCATTTGGTACTGAGTATTCGTGAAGTCCTGCTGATGAAATATTTGTATTAAACTTTTTTTTTCTCGCCAAAATTGAAGGGAAAAAATCTGGAGATCATTAAACTGCTGAAGCCCATTAAAAAATCTAGGCTTGTTGGAAGTTTTTATTTCAAATTTTACTCGATTTGAGTTTCATGAAATTTTCAAGAAATTAGGACATCAAAAGAATTCCAATTTATGTCCAATTTTTGACTAAAAATCAACAGAAATCTGGAAAACTCGGGAAAATTCATTGATTGATTTTAAATTAATGGAACATTTGGCTTCATTTGGCACTGAGTACTCCTAATTTGCTGCTAATACAATATTTGCAATCAACAATTTTTTTTTCTTCAAAATTGAAACGAAACAAATCTAAAATTCTGAATCCCATGATAAATTCAAATTCCGGAAATTTCGCAATAAAAAATTCAGAAGTATGAAAAATTCTTGAAAATTCATTGATCCCATTAATTATAAATTAATTGAAAAATCTGTTTCATTCGGTACTGAGTATTCACGTCGTGCTTGTCATAATATTCCAATTGAATTACTTTTTTCCTCCCCAAAATTGAAATTCAAATATCTAAAATTCGGAAATTCCATGATAAATTTAAGTCCATCTCTCTGAGTTAAAAAATTTAGCAAATAAAAAATCCGAAACGTTTATATTGTCCTTGAAGGACATCTCACGTACCGATTACCGTCACCTTGGCACCTGCATCAACACCAAATCCTCTAAATCCATTCATCCACCAACAATGCTCAATCAAGCCACTTTATTTTGCCCAACCACTAATTGTCATGACTTCACAAGGAAAAATTTCTCTGTAGTTGGTCAGCCTGTACCGTATAAATGTCACAGCTAGCCGAGTGCATTCAAACGCGAAAAGAAGAAAAAAAGCCCCTCAATAAGCATTTTGTTAGCATTCGCGGCGCTTTTGCGCTCGGAGTTGGCACAAAGTGCGTATAGAATAAGGCTACATAAAGGCAGTAGTGGTTACAAACTCGTCTATACATATATTTCTCTCCTGATCTGGAAAACAATAACGGAGAGGGGCTCCCTGGGGATTTATATTCACGGCTGGTTCGCGGCAGTAACTTAAGCGCCGCCAAGTGCGTGGTGGCACTTCTCTAGCTTCCCTCCCGGCGTTTGGTTTAGAACTGTTTCTTTATCCCTTATTCCCTAAATAAGGACGCGACGGAAATGCCGTTCCATTTTTTATTCCTCTCTCATGCCCGGTGATAATGTGGAAGGAAGAGTTCGAGAGCGCACATCGGGGGGACATCAAAGGAGGGAAAAATTGTGATGGATTCACTCGCGGAAATGTTCAATTTCAATCGGATGATTTATCCGAAACATTTTTTCAGTGATTTCAGGGAAAGTGGAGTTAATAGTTTCTAATAATCTCCATTATCCTATGAATCTCATTTCCGGAATTGAGTAATTGTAAAAATTACTACACTGAGAAAAAAAATTCCGCTGGACGAAATTAATTTATTAAACATTGCCGGTTGACATCCGAATATTTTCTTTTCTTAACTGAATTTACTTAGGAAATTAAATTTCTTTTCTCAGCGTACGACACCTGATTGACGCAAAATAGTCAACTGGTGTTTTTGGATTTGCATTTTTCTCTGTAGACAATAATTCTTAATTCATAATTGCCGCGCAGAGGACGGCGGAGTTCAATAAACAGGGAGAATTTTTTTCAGAAAATATTATTGTTCCGTATGGTAATGTTGTGGTATTGCCGACGTTCTGGAAAACATTATCCAACCGCATTGTAAAATTTACTATAATTAGAAAAAATTATGGACCGGTCTGGACAATTTTAATATTTAATATTTTTTTTGAGAGATAAACCAAATTTCCCGTTACAAAAATCTGGAATGCTTGATAAATTCCCTCCTCTGATATCAACCCCGCCAAAAACAATAATCAATAAACCTACAAATTAAAAATTCATAAATATTGTCACATCAATCATCCAAATCCCATAAGTGTTTTCCAACATTTGTCGACGACTGAAAGATACAAGAGGCTTTCCACCCCCCGTCGGCATTTATCCCGAGAGACTCTCGCCCATGCAGATTTCATATCATTATCCGACGATCTCCCTGGGAGCCCCTGAAAAAAGCGTAAGAGAGTAATACAGTTATCCCGAGGCACCTTCCCAATGTCCAGGTCCAGTGAAATAAGTAAATTTCGGCCGGCTTCTCTCTCAACTGAGAATTGAGTGCCTTTCCGTCGCTTTTCTTACTTTCACCTCACCCTCGACTCGGCATAAGAAGGACTATTGAGGGAGGGCATTGTGATACTCCCGGTGCCACGAGGGGTGAAGACTCTCCGTTTTGTTGCCATTCAGTATCTCGACTGTGCGGAGACAAATCGGCAGTTGTTGGAAAATTCAACCATTCTTTATACACCTACTTCCCCTTTATATCCACACATGATCGGATTTATTGGCTTTCCGACCGGACATATAAATAGCGAGGGTTATTCAAATTTTTTCTTTATCTGTTTTTTTTTTTATTCAAAATTCAATTGCTCGGAGTCGAAGGAGAAAATAAAGTGGCTTTTTTTATTGCTTTAAACTGAAGCAATCCCTAGAGAGGATTATTTATCATATTGAAGAATACGTGTGTCTAGTTATTAAGAATGTTTTTTAAAATATAAAATGTCTGATCGGGAGGAAAATGAAGACCATACTAATCATGTAATGCCGACTTATGAGAAGATGTGTGGAATCAGAAAAATAAAAGAATAGATAACGAACGAGAAATTGAACAATCGTTGCAATATAATTATTCATCTAATTTGTCATCTATTTCAGTCTTATTTCACTTTTGATATTTTTTAAATCTGGATTTTACCTTCTCTGAAGTATTTACAATCTGCTTTTGTCAATTTTTCAGTGGTAAAAGCTTTATAAATTTTTGTGTTATCTAGCCTGTCTAAGATTTTACTTCTTTGTTGTTGGAATTGCAGACGGCCTCCCAGAATATGATCGAATGTTTGATTACCTGCACAAGAGTCTGTAATTGAGATGTTCTCATTGTCACTTTCAACACAAAGAAATGATATTATAATTTGAAGAGGCCTTAAAATATAATTTTTATGTCCCAACTTAAGACTTGAGCTGAAGACATTAATGCCTAAAAAATTAAAGTTGTGACTTTCGAAATTCTCGAGTGGAGATAATAAATCTCCGACTAAACCTTATTTTTTATGTTTAAAACATTTGAATCCCCACCACCTGAGTACTTATAAGGATCTTAAATTCCTACATTAAGACCTTAGGCTAAATATCTCATTTTTTAAATAAAAATGTGTTCATCAACCGTCTGATTTTTACCCGGCGAAGCCTCTCATTTAACGACATTCTAAATTTCACTCGTAACGTACTTAAAACTCGGTTTAAACCACATTTTTAACCGTAATGCCATAAATTAAGATGTTCTGAAGCCCGCCCTGTAGAGACTATATCAAAATGCGAATGAACGACAATCATCGTCATCTCGAAAATCATAAAATCTCATTACCGAATTCGTCCCCTCAAATCCATAAATCCTAAATAAATATCCCTCTACATATCTCCCTCTCTCTCTCTCTCTCTCTCTCTCTTTCGCTCTTTCTCCTTCTCTCTCCCAATGTCTCGAATGGCAAAGAGAAGCTATATCACCGCAGGCACCCGCCTTTGCGTTTTAGCGCGATACCCCCTCAACATTTACGTTGTGTTTAATTGCGCGTCAAACTGTCCGTACTCTCTCTGGTGGCGCGTTATCGTTTCGCTGAGGTCAAACACGGATATACCATATATCTCAAAGCCCAGCAGTTTTGACGTTGGCGTTACATGTGTATGATATACTATTGCACTGTGTAACGCGCAAATATTGTTTCATGGGTTAATATTTCAACACCTGGTGTTCACATTGACCGAGATACACATTATTTTCAGGACGTGGGCATTTATCAGTGGATTATCAAACGTAGGTCGGCATGTGAAAACGAAAAAAAAAATTATTGTTTGGTGGTAATGTCGAGACAATGACAGCTGAAAATGCTGATCATTATTTGGTTGTATTTTTGGAGAAATTTATTACGTAATTCGGAATATTTTCAAAACACTTATCGTCTCAATTTTGAATTCACAAACAATTTTTCAGTTAATTCCAAATTGCGTGACGTAAAATTAATAAATAATCAGAAGTAAATGATTAAAAACTGTGAAACGTGTTGCGAATATTTAAATAATTCAAAACGTTCCAATAAAATTTCCGCGAGATTTATTTAATTTAATCAAAGAATTTGAGAATGAAATGAGTGAAATTATTTATAATACCGTCTCAACCATAGTAATATTTACTAAATTTTGCAAAAATTATACACCCGTCAGTGGTTATTTATCCGTGGATTATCAAAATTATTTGTCTATATTTTTTATTACGTAAATAGTAATCATTTCGAGACACTTCTCGTCTGAATTTGAAATTCTGAAAAAACTGTTCCATTAACATCAAAATACGTTGCCTAAAATAAATAAATAATCAGCAATGAATCGTGAAATATATTGTGAATATTTAAATAATTAAAAACCTTCCATTCAATTTAAAGGAGCAATTAGAGAATAACCCGGGGAAAATTATATGCAATTCCGTCTCAACCTAATTCGATGGAACACACAAAAGGAAAACTCTCGAATTTCCCCTCCCCAGTGTTGAAATTATTTAACAAAAAAACTCCCTTCGGTATGTGCTAATAATCAGTTGCAGGTGTTTACCCACACGTCAATGATCTCATAACGATCAAGTCAGTGTTCACAAAGTGACGTATCACTTGAGCATATTAGATGTAAATAGACTTTCCAACGGTGCACCAATGGTGGATAGATCGCTGGATCCACTCACGATTGGTCTCGTTCGAGTAAACAGGAATTCACCAGTTGTCCACATGTCGCATTAGTTCGACGCCAATGACCGATAACTAAACGCTAATAACCGGAAATATTTTCCTCCCCGTTCAGATTAAACTGTCAGAGTACTTGGCATTATCTGACGAATTAAAATTCCTAATATTCAAAAGTTGATATTGCCATATAGTGTCTGGTATATTCACACAACACTTTAGAGGACAGGTGAAAACCTATTTTACCAAGAATAGTAATAGACGTACGTTTACACCGGGCATTGCCTGTTTTACCGCTATACACCGGGACAGTAGGAAAAATGTTAATTGAAACCAGTCCGGGAACTTTCGAATTTATCTGAGAGTAATCCAGGTATTTGTGAGGATTTTTTTCTCTCTCCCTCCCTCTCTCTCTCTCTCCTCCTTCTTCATGTCCAGGGAGCTTGACTGCCTCGTCCATGGACATCAGTTGTTTTTTTTTAATTATTAATTGGGAAGTGGCAAATTGCCTGGTGAAATATCATCGGAGCCGGTGGGAGATGCTGAGGTATTGATGGGAAAATGTTGTTTGTGTGGGGGACTTAGCGCATCTCTGGCTGTTCGCGAGCCGCTCCAACGACGGGCGTAATGATATGGGGGAATCCCACGGTTGGGTCGGAAGCCATCTATCGGTTAATCGGCTGATTTTTCTTATGGAAATCTTGGAATCGTCAGTTTAATCGTTTTCGCAATTTTTGGATTCTAAGATACGGCTTAGAATTGGACTGTCTTAAGTTGGGACAGTTTGATGGTGTTAATAAAATAGTTTGTCATTTTTTTTTAATTAGAATGCCATTTAGAGACTAGAAGTTCTCAAACCATTTGACCTCAACTCTTAACTGAGATAACTCATTTGACTAAAACTGATGTTTTTAGGTGTCTTAAAAAATTACAAATGATTTTATTATTTTTATATCCACGTGGTTTTTCTTATGGAACTTTTGGAATCCGTGGTTCAATTTTTTTAGGACTTTTTGGATTCTAAGAGTGGTCTTAGGATTAGACTGTCTTAAATTGGACTCGTTTAATTTTCCTGAATGCATAAGCTAAAATAATTCGTAATTAAAACAAAATCGAGTGCCATTTAAAGACCAAAAATTCTCAAATCACTTGAACTCAACTCTTGACTTGAAAAATTGACGTAAAATCGAAGTCTTACGAAAACCAGAGTTTTTAGATCTTTTAAAAAAAGACAGATAATTTTATTATTTTTATATCCATGTGGTTTTTCTTAGGGAAATCTTAGAATCGTTAGTTTAATGGCTTGGAACTTTTGAATTCTAAGACTCGTCTTAGGATTAGACTGTTTTAAGTTGGAGCAGTTCAATTTCGCGAAACGCCTAAACTAAAATAGTTTGTCATTAACCTTACCTTAGAAAATTGCCTTAAAATCGACATCTTACAAAAACAGGTGTTTCTGGATCTTTTAAAAAATTAAAAAATAATTTTATTATTTTTATATCAAGATAACGAATGGCGAAAAATGAGTGATTCGAATGCAATCGCAATTTTTCGACTTTCTGTATGAAATAAAGTCGCGTCTGAGGAACAAGTACGATCGATGGCCCATATAAGGGTCGTCCTCATTAGTCTCGTAATTCTCCAAACGTCCGGCAAATGGCATCCTCCTTGAGTAGGACGCCAGCCATCCTAGTCCACATTAAACTGATATACATGTAATACTCAGACTCCCTGTCCATCCGTCTTTGTCTAATGCCAATGGCACAACACAGTGTGAAACGACTATCGATATCTCGGTCGTCCCACGTAAACGAGTCGTCCTGCCAAACGACTCGCAAACGTCAACGAGGAATTATACCGCATTAACTGGGGCAAGTACCGAGGGAGGTACATACTAAACGTGTGTACTTTTGCACGCAACCTCCGAGCTGATAAATAAATTCATCATGATTGATCACCTTTTCTCCTTATCCCTCTTTATCGCGGTAGGTGATTATTTTTTATGGGCATCGGCGATCGGACGGACAAATTTTTCTCCAATCGCAAGGTTAATAATTTTTTTTACACTATTTTCAATTATTTTTATGGCTTATTTTTTCAAAACAATATAAATCAAAAAGAAACACGAATGGAAGAGACTTCTCTCGACTTTTGCGATTTTTTTTTGATTGAGTACAAGCAAAACGAATCAAAAGGAAATACGAATGCATTTTAGCTAATCTACTTTCATGTATTTCTATCAATTTCACTGAAATTGTAAAGAATTTCGCGAGTAAAAATTCTAAGAAAAAGTCAATAAACATTAGCGATTTCAGTTCAATTACTCCATGAAAAAATTGAATTGAAATTTCTTTTCAATTTTATTTTTTCAGAGTAGTTCAATATCCTCTCCTAACATTTATCGCCTCCACTAAAAATTATTGCCATTCCTAATCATTACTTCATTTAATCCCCCCTCATTACCTCTAAAAAATTATTCAAAAAATAACATATTTTAAACGTTTGCGTTTGACTTTTCCTACCACTCCAAATAAAATCAATAAGAAAACTAATTATGTCTTACTTCACATTCCAGGCTCTGATAACGTCTAATTAGTCCTCAAGAGTCACCAAAAAAAAAAAAAGCCAATAGAGAATGCGAGAAGTGTCGAGGGGTAGACAAGACGCCCA